>BQKZ01014912.1:0-16427 GCA_036244855.1 Temnopleurus reevesii | reverse complement strand
CCCTGATTTGTCCTGATTTTTTTTTGGTGAAGGTTGACACCTTTACCAACTCAAATCAATTGAAAAACCATTTCCAATAATTTTATTCCAGATCGACCCCAATAGGGTCTAATTTCGGGTTACTAAAAGGACTATTTATCGTTAATTTGACTTCATCACAAAAGTCTCATATTTCCTGCATGTACAGATAATATAAGATTACAGTGGTAGACATGGTTACTTTGTTAAAATGACAATGTCAGGCCTTGAGTTAACATGTCTGTTTCGGGGAGATGATTAACTATTGAAATTTAATATCATTATCTTAAGCAAAAACAAATTAGTGAATTTAACATTAAACATGTGTTAATATCCAAAAGTAAGGAATTTAACAAATTGTTGACGAAATGAGAACTCATTGTCATACAATAGGAGAACAAAACATCACTTTAAAGATTTGAGTATCATATTTGCCACAAAAGTTAAATGAAAATGCCATCCTGGGCTCCGTAACATAAAGGTTTGTGATTAATTGCTAATCTGATAGCGATTGATATCAATCGCAAGTCTATGGCAAATCATGTACAAAAGTTTGCAATTGATCGCAAAGCTTTATGTTACGGGGCCCTGATGATGCGTAATCTAATGTTCTAATATATAGTTCACTTAATTATCAATCAAATTGAAAATTAGTTCCATTTTCCAACTTTCTGAAAAGTGTACTCTTGGGAACTCAATAGGTTTCCAGCAGTGAGCATGCCTAACTCTCAAGATTTACATGTTTCGATGGCCATCTGCGTGGCATCATCTGACCACAAGCCATGATCCCTCTACATAATTTACAGAAATCTACATAAGGTAAACAAAAGATTTCACCAAACATATCATTACATGTTCGGGTTAGAGGATTTTCAAGGTTAATTTGCTTTCATACATTATTCGAAATACTTTTTTTTGTAATCCTAACTGCCTTAATTATTAAAATAAAAGTTAGTAGGTTTTGAATCTAATATGATTTTTATTTCTAATAAAAAGTAGCCAGTAACATTGTCCGTCAACACTTTGAAGTCAGTACAAAGTTATTGACGTATTATATTACCTGCAGTACAGGTGGGTCCCCTTGGAGATTGTATAACTTGTGTTGAGCTAATTTAGTACAATATAAGTTTAGGTAAAATGCAAAGCATTGAGTTCATACACAACAACATGGCTTACAGCAGGGTAATCAATGAAATGTCAAATTTCTTTCAAGGCTACATATGGTGTAATTTTTACTCGCCCTGTCATGATTTGGTGATATTCTCAGCAAACGTTCACTTAAAAAACAGTTGAAACATCCAGAATGAAACAGAGGGACGATATTAATCTATAAAATGTACTATAAGTGTTTGGGAAGAGGTTCGGGAGGAGTTTTATGGTTCTAATATCACGCGTGCCATATTACCTGCATTCTCATATTACATGCATGCACCGTATATTACAGTACCTCACATGGGCTCTGATTTTCTTTGCTTTGTGAAAGTAACTTTATTTTCATTAAAAATTACGACAATATTTTATTTTCAAAATAAAGATTGTATCAAAAACTTAGGACAGTTTCATGACAAAATTAGCTGGCCTTTGCATACTGACAACTATACCACGAGCAAATAAATCATTGGAAATTCTTCTGACATGACTATGTTAAAACCGTAGTTATCATTGCAAAAGTAGATCATGCTTGTACTCGGCTGCTCGGAAACGAATTCGAAAGCGGACGAGTGTCCACTAGCTGTTGCATGTATAGATGACATTTTGAATTGCATACTACATAAGCAAAATACGTTTTCAATCATTATAAGCATGGTGTGTTCAGCTCGCGAAAAATATGAAATTATAAATCATTGGATAAACATGATTCTAATAAACAGTTAATAAAAAGATTTATTCATATAACGAATTGGTCTGATTATGCAAATATTTCCAACACTACTTCAGTGACATATCTAGTTCCAACGACTTCAATTATGAAATTAATGGATAGCGGAAATCTGAAAATAGATATTTCAATAATCATTTCTTTTATTTTTTTTTTTTTTACAAATTATCAGTCTTTTTATTGTTTCAAAACATATTTTCTTCTCACAATACTTTAAAAACCGTCACAGCAGCTATACTTGGCATAAAGGACGGTATAGGCTTACATGTATTGGGAAAGCTAGCTAGGAGCTATTTTAGTTTTTTTTATTGGGGCGAACCGTAAAAATGTAATCGATCTTGGTAGTTTAAAGGTATAGATCAGTTTTTAAAGAGATTGCGCTTCAGATACGTTAAAAAATATATATTACCACATTGCAATTTTTCAATAGCAAATTTGAGCATGTTCATATTTTGTTTGAATAAAATCGACCGAAAAGCAAAAAAATGATGACATGTACGCTTCTCCTAACACGAGCGAAATGAATGCAAACTTACAGGCGGCATGCAATTCCAGCGGACACTCCATCCAACCCGCACCGCGGTCGGCCAGCGGTCGATTCATTTACCGATCCGTAGGAATAACGGCTGATTTGCATCTATAAAGTTAAATACGCCTGGATGTGTGCGAAAATCTTCTAATTTATTACACAGCTAGATGCATGTTAAAAAATGTGAATACATCAGCTCGTTTCACATCAATTTCTACATCCCGACCATTATATTATCAATATATACCTTTAAAATGTTTGGAATGTACCTACTGACTTTTTGTGAACATTTTAGATATATGAACAAAAACAAAAAAGTTCTCTAGAACAAAGAATATTTGTAAACGAAAACTATGAATGTTTACAGATAGATGACACAAAGTGATATGATAGATGGAGAAGAGATTTAAGAAAAGATGACAGAAGCTTATAACAGCCAATTTTCAATGACTTTATCTAGTGATTGTTTATGGGCAAATTGGCAAATTAAACAAGTTGAGGACAATATTATCGACTATTCAAAGAAAACATTGAAACAGAAACATTTTCATTCACTAAAACCCATAATCTTAGGGAAAAAAACATTTGCCCACCACGTATCAGTTCACATAATCTTGAAATAGAAACTGGAAAACAACGACGTTCCCCCCAAATCCCCCAAATTTACGATTTTGGAATGTGAAATTGGCCGGTCGGAGACAAAATTTATCTCATTTCGAAATGCTCAAAATTTACAAATAAGGTAATCATCTGTTTAAAAAGAATGAACACAAATTGTACGAATTTCCCAGTCCTTACCAAAAATAACTTTTTATAAAAAGAGAATTATGAAGCTCGATAGTGAAACCTACTTTGTCCTTTTAGTAAATTCATGAAGACAATAATAAAAATACTGGGAGAGTTTTGAAACGCTTTCGAAACAAAACAAATAAATCTATATTTGATGTCAACTATTTATTTTCCTTACCTCAATTGTAATGAAACCATAGGTAAATTTCTCTTTTTTTGGTTTTTTAATGTAATAAAAATGAATATAATTGCAATCCTATTTATATTGATCAAATGTTGACTTTTTATTTAAAAAATGATTAGAGTAACCAATGTTTAAATTTCCAATACAGACAATTTATAATCAAAGGAATACTTACGATGGAATTTCGCGGATCTGTTTCTCAAATACTGCTCTCGCGATGATATGTTATTATACCCTAGACTTGATCAGAGTGAATAATATTTCTGTCAACGTCAATTTTTGTAAAGAAGATGAAGCCTACCCCTTCAGGGATCAGTTACACATTTTCGTTTGCATTCAAATTAGAGGCAATGTGAATTGAATCGTTTGAATGATCCTTACACATGCATGGAAATACAAACGGAAAATGCTTGGCTAACGTTAACACGTGCACATATTCACCGCAACAAATTCCGTATTTCCAACGTAACCTATGTGTAGTTGTAACCAAAGGGGACGTAGAATAATCCGTCCTTATGGCTATTCTACCGAATGTGTAAATGCATCGCCGCGAGAATTTTTATGTGACCTGAATCGATAATTTTTTTTTTTGTAACTTCTTCCTTCATTTTTCTCTATACTATTTGTTATAGAGATGTGGTACTTTATAGCCTAATTCCTATGCCTCTTTATTGTGATTCAGCGGCGCATGAAGGTAATGATTTTTAGCCGGACACAGATCGCGAGTTTTTGTAAAGAGAGGGCAATTCTCCGCCCTGGCAAAGTTCACCACCGGTAAAACACCGCCCTGGCACCGCTAGACGCAAGTTTTTGGCCGCTTGGATCCGCTATCTCAACGCAGAATTCGACATCGTGCACATGCGTGCTTTGGTTCGCTGGAACTTTAACCCTAAAAAGCCACGCCGACTTGAAAAAATATCGTCACCCCAAAATGGCTCAAAATCATGATTTCGTCTACAAAGTCAATGTAAATTATGTTTTCAGTTAATATTAATAAACACGTTGATATCCTTACGTTTATGGCATACTCGTGGTTCCGATTGGTTCAGCAAGACAATTCCAATGAAAAAAAAATGAAAAACAAAATGTCAAAAAACAGGAAAACACATAAGAAATTTTTACACAAAAAAAAACATTAAAAATTTGTCGGGATGAAGTTCCTTAAGTGAATTTGTAAAGAATTGTATATGAACATTCGCACAAAAATAGTCTTCCTGTACTTGTATTTTGTAAACTACATATAAAGTGTCATTTTATGCAAAGATTAGCATAATCAATTGTTATTTCTCCCCGAATTCGACTTTGCAAATTTCGGCGGCCTTATTAGGGTTAGAGTTGGTTTGAGGCATATTACTTGGGCTACGTTGCTCAAAAGATCGCTTTCAGGTAATCTACCTTTCTTGGAATATTGTTGCAATGTATTGGCCATCGGCTGTTCGAAAAACACACTAGATGTGCTTATAAAACAGACGGTAATTTATCTTGAACATGGGCACAAGAAATTTTATCAAGTTGGTTAGCAATGGAGACAGATTGAAAAAAAAGTTGCTGAAACGCGAAATGATAATTTACCTACAAAAATCAAACCCAATTTTAAGCAATTCCAAGACCAAGTGCAAACCTTCAGTCACCAAAACGAAGGGCAGAAATTGTGCAAACAATTTCTGCCCTTCATTCATTGGTGTTTTAAAAGTTTGGAATAAAATCGCTCCCTTCTTGAGAAATACAACTTCTGATACCACATATAACCTTTAAGTCTGAATTTATAAACGATATTTTTCATTAAATTTTAATCATCATATCCCACAATCTTTAATTCCTGAAAATTCAGATTCTTTATCAATAATTCATAAGTAATCTTATTTTTCATTGATCATTGTATATAAAATACAATGCGATTGCTTTGTTGTTTGGGGTCTCAGTGGAACGCATTTTGAAATATATGCAATTTATATAGCACAGGCATCCCCTCTCGTTGCTGAGTGCTCGAGGCGCTTTTCAAGGAATAAAGATTCCTGCCAGGTACCCATTCACCTCACCTGGGTTGAGTGCAGTACAGTGTGGATGAATTTCTTGCTGAAGGAAATTGACGCCATGGCATGGCATGTTTGTCCATTTCTCAAACGATTTCAGTTTTTTACAGCTTCAAATCAGCCAAAAATGCTTAGAAATGGTCACAATGTATGCTTTTAAGTTTGATTTTGCTCTATCCAGTGCATCTGGAACAGAAACACGATTTCCAACAATTAATTAAGTTTTTCTTTGTAATTAGTCACTTTTTTCATAAATATTCAATCAATTATTCAAAATTACTTTTTCGAACTTCATGCAAATAAAAGTAGCTCATACAATTCCAGAAAGCCCTAAAAATCATATTGGTGAAAATTGGAGCCTCTAAACTGGAAATTTCAAGGAATAACATAATATTTATAAAAGTTGTCTGGCGCCCTCTATCATCAATATTGTGATAAGTATGACATGATGTAATTATTGTCACATTTTGACCTCTAAATGCATCTAATGTATTAAATAAAGTCACAGAATATGTTCCTAAGTTATTAAGGAAGAATAACACCACATTTCAGTCATATTACAGTTCACTATAGTGATTTCAATAGACCATATGTGAAAACTGACAAAATGCACCCTATTTTAATGTATTTTATTAAATTGCGCCCTCAGATGTTGACTTTGAGCAATGCCGATGGTCTACACTGTAGATTACGAATTGCTCTACATCTGTGCTAAATTTCAGCCCGGTCCGCCAAATATTGTGGTAGTTCTCAAGGAGGAGGCACTATGTGCCCCCAACAGAGACATCAAAATACCTTGGGCTTTTTAGGGTTAATGAAAGCGTAAAGAGCAAAGAGAGCTTTAAGTATATCGCAGTGAGACATCGCATTATCGCGTGTTCCAGTGTTTCCAAAATTGGTCGTAAGGTCATAGACCAAATTTGTGTATTGTGCGGTGGCTTTTAGAATATATTTTACTTTTAGCAATAATGACCCAGAGCTTATTTCCCCTGGCCCCATGCGACTGTAATGAACCCTTCCCATGAATATACGTGAATATCAATATTCTATTTTTCTCGGTACTTTTATGCGCTGTTGAATTAACAAACGATACAGAAAAATGAAGGCCAGGAAATGAAAAGCAAGGGAAAACATATTTACACACTCGATATTATAGCTATATACATTATATAGGTGTCGTTTATTCTACGGTTCATATGGCAGGAGTGACGCTTGGAAAACGCTCACTAAGTCAACATGTTAGCATCAGCCAAGCATATTCCATTTGACATCCTGCGCATGTAAGAACCATAGAGTCGATTTAATTTACATTATACTTTGGATACAAATGAATATGTGTTACTGATGCATAGTTGTTAGCCCCATTTTTAATCCCAAAATTGACGTTGAAAAAAATGTTATCTGATCGTGTCTAGAATATGATATATCATCTCGAGAAAAACTGTCATGATTTGTTATCAATTTTTCCATTCCTTACAGTAAACACGATATAAACTATTTCCGTAAAATAAAGTGGGTCATGGGACAATATGTCGGTACGTCGTGTATTGAACTGTGCGGACACAATAATCACAAGCCGGGTCCGATTTTAATTGCATTACAAAGGACCATTGAATGTGCGTCCGACTTAATTTTTCGAAACTACTTTTGACCGTGTTAGTATGAATCACATGAATTGAATAGCTGTATACTCCAAATATCTTAGATCACCTGTATTGATTTTCTTACAGTTTTCGTAATTGTTAGTGGTTGCCACATTGAAATAATGTTAAAACAGCTCAGCGCATAATAGGTCCATTTATGCAGTATACAGTAGATAATTTCAATGATTTCAATCAATGATATTTGCTAAGATCGTTGATGCGCACAAAATTCATGTATTGTATGCAATTGCATTTCATGCAGAATGTAAACGAATGCTTTGGTATAAACAAAAAAAAAGATTTACACATTAGGTGCTTATAGAATTATTATTATCATTATTATTGTTATTATCATTATTATCATAAATAATTGGAAAATCATGAAGACAAAAAAACTTATAAAGGACAGTTGTCGTACATGTATATATATTTCATATTTGGAAAGCTATACACTAGGAGCTATTAAAAAAAAACGCACTACATTAACGTGGCGAACCCTAAAAAAAAATTTATATTGTAGAAAAACATACAGGTATTTCAAAATATTTGGAATATCTGTTCTCGACATGCATACCCTAGACTCACAATGAATAAACTTTCTTTCAGCGTCATTTTGTTAAACCAAAATGAGGTTCACAACTATTTTACTATAGGCATCAGTCAAGCGTTTATATTTTTATCCAAAGTACGATGTGAATTTANAAAAAAAGTTAGGACGAATTGGGTCTGGGTAAAGTGTTTTCTATCAAGGTCAAAGGTCAACGACCTTTTACACACTGTGTAATGGTATCTTCGAGATAAAATATCGCAGGTTGGTGATTTGGGTATCAAAATGGACAATTTTTTTACAAGAAGATAACATTTAATGAAACCAAGTTCTTAGAAATGCATTCAACCGTGAAGTTGAAGGTCAAAGGTCAATGAACATCTTACATACTGTATAACGGATCACTCGGCATCAAACTCCAAAGGTTGGTGATCATGATTTCTAAATGGACTATAGAAACATTTTAGAAAATGTTTTCATGGCTGTCAATAGGTATAGGCATCAACATTTACCAAAAGAGTCAGAATGAATGTAGTCTTGGGATGTGTTGTTTCTTGAGGTCAAAGGTCAACATTTTTTTTTATCCTCTCCATTGGCCCAATGGTATCTCAGAGGTATAACATCGCAGGTTGGTGATGGGCATGATATGGATATGGTCATATTCTTACAAGAATTGAGCTTCTCGAAACACAATTCATAGCATTAAGGGTCAAAACGTCGGCAATCACTATTGTGCGATTAAATGTGGTTAAACGTGACTGAATATCACTCTACTGAAATCTCTTAAACGATATTTCACGTACAAACTCTTGCCACTGGCCAAGAACAATTCTCGATTACATGCTTGACCAATAGTGTGGAGACTGTTCTTAAACAAATATCTGACGATATCCTGAGGCAGATGACAAGAAAAGAACAGTATCTGTTGTTCTTCCGGACTAGGTCTTAGCATTTCAGGGGACCTGTTTGGTAGGTGGTATTTCCCAAGATCAATCATGGTAGGCTGCAACAGCACGCCTGACAGCATGGCCATTTACCGTTCCAGGTAATATCTGTACCCCTGTTTTCAGCAGAATCTTTAAAGAAGATTAATGTCCTGCAGGTCACATGGTTCTGTACTCAGACAGATTCTCTTCATGATGTACTTCTCCCTTCTTGCAAATTAAGCATGTCAACGAGGCTTGGAAGTTCACTTTTGGGCTGATGAGGCCCAGACATATGAAATGGGATCTCAGATGACCAACAACATTCAATCAGCAATATATGAAAGCTTAAAGTGCCATCCAGATGGAAAAGATGATCAGATGACAATATCTTTGATATTGTTAAGTTATAAGAAATTACCTGATGATAAGATCTCAGATCTAGTCATGTCTGCATCATGAAAAGAGACGACCAGGTGACAAGATAGTAGATCTAGTCATGTCTACATCCTTTGGAAAAGATGACCATATGACAAGGTATTTGATCTATAGTCATGTCTACATCCTTTGGAAGAGATGACCAGATGGCAAGATATTATATCTAGTCATTATGTCATATCTACATCTTTTGGAACAGATGACCAGATATTGGATCAAGTCATGTCTACATGATCCTTTGGAAGAGATGACCATATGAATCTAACACCATTTTACCTGTTCATCTNTGACTTACCATTTCAATGTTTGGCTCAAATCTTTGTGAAAAAAAATAATACTTGGTTTAAAAAGGAGTATTGTGCATTGTGTATGTGCTTTGTATTTTCCAGTTTGTGTGTGTATATGCCTTTCTGTGTGTGCACGTTACATTTTCATCCTTGAACCAAAGGTGCAAATGGGATTTTACATTTTCTGAGACGGCGCGTTGTCCAGTCCTGCGTGCAATTATTCCATTGAAAATACTGGAGAGGTGATTACTCTACCCGAATATACCATTTGATTCATGTGAAATTTTCGAGCTCGAAACAATACAGCTTTTAACAAATATGGACCAATGTTTGAATCATTCTGTAGAACATACGCCCTGAACACAGAATTTGCCATCGATCCCTCAAAAAAGAACAATTGATATCGTTAGAACTAGATACGTCAATGAAGTAGTGTTGGAAATGTTTGCATTTTCCTAACAGTAGCAATTCATCATATGAATAAATCTTCGTATTATTGATTGTTTATTAAAATCATATTTATTCCATAATTTATCGTTTCATCTTTCATATAAAACTTATTTTGAAGCTATATATTCCTTAATCATAATTGTTTTATATATACTAAACATTATCAAATATTATTATATTATATTATTATATTTTTGTGCATGGATGAGTTTGATATCACATGAGACTTCCGATTCATTGCTTGAGTTGTAGTACACTTATACAGTATGTGTGCGTGTATGTGTGAGTGTGTGTGTGTGTGTGTGTGTGTGTGTGTGTGTGCATGTGTATGTGTGTTATGTGTATTATGATATGCATGCATGTGTGTGTGAAAATGAAATTGAAAACACTTACACTTCAAATGGAGATTAAACATGGCAACTCACAGTTCAGAATTATCGTTAACTGTGTGGAATTAAAGGGAAACCAACCCCTGGAATTATCCTGCTCTCATGATATGAAGATAAATCACATAAACAAAATGTGAAAATTTGAGCAAAATCGGACAACCCGTTCAAAAGTTATGGATTTTCAAAGTCACAGACATATGACGATCACTGCCGCTCATGGGGAAGCGCGCGATCGGCAAATTCGACAGAATATGTGACGTCATGTCGGACAACTCCTCATTCAATAGACTTTCACTCTGTGCACAAAACTTTACATTTTCTCCCGTTTATCCAAAAAGTCAACAGAATGACAATTATTAGTCGGGTATAGCATTTCTGTATTGATTCTGCATGTATTTTTAAAAAGATTCATGCCGCCACCTTACTCTAAATTTTGCATTGATCAATTTTTAAATATTCTGTGTACAAAGTGAATGAGGAGTTGTCCGACACGACGTTACATATTCTGTCCGTTTTGTCGATCGCACAGATCCCCATTGGCGACAGTGATTGTCAAATCTCTGTGACTTTGAAAAGTCATATTTTTTGAGCGGGTTGTCCGATTTTGCTCAAATTTTCACAGTTTGTTCATTTGATTTTACTACGTCCCATGAGAACACGACAATCCCAGGGATTGGTTCCCCTTTAAGGAGAAAATCTAGTTTAGTTGCAAAAAGAATTAGGTCCAAAAATGTATTTTTTTTTCGACATGTCATTGTGAAAATAAAAAGACATGTAGATTTTTTAATACTCGTTTTTCTAACTCATATGGTAGGGTATAAGATTATTTTTCTTGAATCATTTTGCTATATGGGAGAATCAGAAAAGGTTGATTTACTCGAAATGGTCAACAGTGGACCTAACCCCTTTTGCAAATAAGCTCTTCATATAATGTTTGTTTCCCAATAAACAGAAAATAGGCTATTTGTACACGTTATGGAGCTTTTTGCATTCTCTGCATATAGTTGTTTTGGCAAAGGCTATTTTAAAATAAACCAAGAATACTCAAACATGGCGCATTTAAAAAGTGCATATGAAATGATACAGTTGAATTATTCAAAATAAGTAGGCTCGTTCATAATGTTTCCTTCTCTATTTTCGGCGACACATGGTATGAATCACTAGTTGTGTTTGAGCTTAGCAGCGCCGTGAACGAACGTGAACGTATTAACAATTCCAGTAGCATGACTCCTTTGGCTTTTTTCACTTTTAATGATAATAATAATAATAGATGCAATTTATATAGCGCATGTATCCACTCTGCGGATAGCTCAAGGCGCCTTGCAATATTATTATCAGTACTTTCGGTACTGAATATAGGATTGACTTTTACCAATTATATTTAATATAAGTATTTGATTTGATTTGATATATTCATTTAAACACAGTTAAAACCCAATTCAGCACATGCTGTTTTTCAATGGGGCCGTGCAGTAAGAATACATTCATTTACAATGAATCATAAATGCAACAGAATCATATATTATTCTTGAAATAGGCTGCGTTCAATTTTTAGAAATATTTTAGAAATCTACATTTCCCAAAATGTAATGCATTCTCATTTCTCTTCTCTATTTCATTTCCAGGTTACATTGTTGATGTGACGCAATCCTACGATACATGCTTTGTCTTTCTTGGTGGTGTCGACTTCACTCTTATTACTGTTCTGTTCCTGAGTTTCATTCACCAGAAGATATCCACTTATTCGACGGATCTATGATGAATTAACGCTGTCCTGTCCAGTTGGGTTTGGGCTGCAAAATACTTGCTTGATTAGAAACAGACAAATCGGACTTAATAGATAAAAAGTTCCAAGTAAATCGGACAAGAGATAGGAAATTTACTAATCTTTCAATGATATATCTGACCGGTGATTTTTATGCGTTTGCGAAATTTGACCACGTGTTTTGAATTATGTCACGTACTTCCCAACCGGTATGTTTTTATTTATGGCTTATTGTGTTTGATAATTTAAACATATAATCAAAGGTTTTAATCATAAAAGGTACCTGCATTCATTGTTCATCGATTATGTCATATCATGTGACCGAAATCACCGTTCACTATGTTCATAATCCCCTCATTTATTGTCTGATTTGTTATGATTTTGATCAAATCGGGAATTTTCTGGCACAGACTAAATCGTTATATGCTTGCCTCTCTGATATCATTTTGCTTTTTTCAAAAATACAGTGGCAATCCATGGCTTTTAAAAGAGATGTGATATCTATTTTACGTAAAATACACTCTTTGTCATGAAGGTATACACATTTATTATTTTCTATATTTTTCGAGGGCCAAGGGTATACATTCTGCAAGCACAGCTTTTTAGTAGACCCCTCCATTTTCAGTCCCATCATTATTTTTTTTTGTTAGATCTTATTATTGTCTCCCATGTGTTGGCTTTTAATGTATGAATTTATTAAGGTATCATGATTTATTTAACACTTTTTAATCGATTTTGTATTATATTTTAATTTGATTGGAAATGAAAATAAACTAAACCAAAACTAAACTTCTAACTAACTAAAGACGGAAAAAATTGTTAATATAAAAACGACAGGTTTTGGGGTATTTTAAAGACTACGCGTAGACACAATGGTAATTTAATTATTCTGTTATGTTTTATATGTCTTTATATTATATTTTTCTTAAAGCGTATTTTGCACTTGTAAATTGATCTTTTATTTGCCCAGTTTGTCAACAGGTATGGTTGTCTGAGAAGAAACAGCTGGCTTTTTTTCTCCTGATCAACTGGAACGTAAACAAATGTGAGATTTCTAACATATTATTCCGGTTGTTAATTAACCTGAGCTCATGCAAAGACGTAAGTGACGAGAAAGAGTCCGTTTAATATATAGATTTGCATGTTCAAGTGAAAGACTTGCCCAGGGAATTAAAAACAAGTCCATCTCTAAATGTATTGAGAAATAATTTAAAGAAACTTCTTTGCTCGTTTGTTTTATCAGTACGCAATTGAAATATTTTTAAGCTGTTTGGTAATTTAAACAAACCACTCAATCACTCAAATCAAGTGAAATCACAGGTATTCATGCATGCGTGGGCAAATTGTTTGTTCCTATATTTTCTTTTTATCATACATATTCAATTGATACATGACTTCAATAAAGACACACCAGAATAATACGTATATATAAGTCTGCAGGTTGAGTTATTTGGGATAAAGCTGGACTAAGCATTCCTTTTCGATTTCCTTGTCTCGTTGGGAAATGAAATAGGTATAGAGACGTTTCCTGGACTATTCCTGATCCAACAGCAACAGTAACACACGAGAAAGTGGTAGCACTTGGACAGGAGGGCTACAAACAGACTAATATCGCAGAAATAATAGGATTGTCACAGAATGTAGTCTCTAAGATCCTGAAAGACCAAGTTAACCTGTTGCGGGAGTAGTGTAGAATTAGAAATCTTCAGGACGTTGATCCTGATTAGTCACAAGAAGAGATGATCACAACTGTTGAATTTCGGCCGAAAAAAAAGAACTGAGAATTGACCACGAGCCGTCCGCTTGTGGAAAAGATATCAGTAGATCAACGCTCCCCGGTCAACCGTTAATCGCAGATTGCTACAACAAGGTTACCGCGAGCACGACATTTGATCAAATATTCAGATCTGTATGCTCGCCATAGAGTAGCGCGTCTTCTTTGGAATAGGAGCACAGAATTCTTCATCCAGGACATTGGCAACATGGAATCTTCACGGGCGACAGCCGGCTTATCCTAAACCGAACGGATACGAGACAGCGAGTTTATCTATTGGCCGGGTAAAACCTTCGCGATGAATGTATCTACAAGAGGACTCAAGATGGGGGGGGGGCAGCTCAGTGATGATATGGGTCGGCATCTAGTATTAGAGGAAAACGCCAATGGTGGTTGCAGACGTGAAAGTAAACGCCACCGCCTTCCGCCTTCCGTTGTCTTCCATATGGAAGGTGAGTGTATGGTCACAGTTTCCTACTGCAGGATGACAACACTAGACCGTTAATGGCTGATGCAGTAAGGGAATTCCTGGACGCAGAGGGCGTCGTACATTTTTTAATGGCCAATATGAACCCCAAAGAGCATGCCCGTGATGTTCGGGGCCGAGCCATCAACGACAGAGACGACGATCATTGCCGATGATTAGGATCCGTGCGATCGGCAGCATCGACAGAATCAGTGTCGCCATTTCAGACAACTCCTCATTCACTTTGTACATATAATTAAAAAATGAATTAATGTAAAATTTAAAGTAAGGGTTTACCATGATTCTTCTCAAAAAATACATGTAGAAACGCTTAGGGAATGCTACACTCAAGCGAAAAAAATAAGAAAATTAAGAATTGTATCAAATGAACGAGGAGTTGTCCGACATGACATCACAGATTCCGTTAATGTTGCCCATCGCACGGATCCCCATCGTGGGCAGGGGTCGTAATATCTCTGTGACTTTGAAAAATCTTAACTTTTTAACGGTTTGTCTGATTTTGCTCAAATGTTCAGTTTGTTCGTTAGCATTTTCTTCATTTAACGAGAGCAAAACTATTCCAGGAGTTGGTTCGCCTTTAAATAATGCACGTCATATCTCTCTCTCTCTCTCTCTCTCTCTCTCTCTTTAATTCGTCCTATTCACCGGTATAGAACCAAGCGAAATCGTACATCCTAATACACGATACATACTCCACGGGTCAATGATTTTTTAACGATCTCGCTATGAATAGTTAAACCATTCAGTAGATGAATTAATTATTTTAATACAATTTCAAACCCTATTCCTTTACTAAATTGGCAACACTAACATTTTTAATTGTATTTTTAGAACGTTCCAATTAAATGCAATGTTGCAATATTGAATCTTCTTCGTCAAAAAGCATTCAACATTTTCTGCGTCCGGCGACAAATGGTGACAAAATAAAAATGTTCAGATCTTGTGTAGATTTTTTTTTCTGTTCATGCATTTGGTATATTTTTAAAGGTCGGGATTAGTTTTGGGAAGATGGCGCTTCAGATATTTAACTACTTTGTGAGCTGTAGTTAAATCATTAACATTAAACGATTTTTCAATTTGAAATTAGAATATTTTTAATCTTTATTTCATTAAAAATGGTCCAGAAATGGCTGAAATATATTAAAAACAGTTTGTTATTCATGGTACGACCGCACCATGTTCTGCTTCAATTTCTAACGGTTTTTTTGTTTTTCCTGTCTAGCTCCCTCTGCGTTATTATCGGCGAAAATGTCAAACTGAGTTTGCGTGCTTTCGCTNATTTATGTTTGTATCCAAAGTACGATGTGAATTTAATCGATTTTGCGTTCCTACATGCGCAGAATTGCAAATGAAAAATACTTCTCTGACGCTAACATGTGCACATATTGAGCACTGTGAATCCAGGGTTTCCTTGCGCTCTTATTACCATAGGGACCGTAGAATATGTATAATATATTGCTATCATATCGAGTGTGTAAATGTGTTGCCCCTCGCATTTTATTTCTTTTCCTTCGGGTTTTTTTTTGTGTTGTATTGTTTGTTAAAAATGTAGTACTATGAGGCCTCCGTTGCCGCTTTAACTTGATTCAGCCGTGCATGAAGGTAATGATGAATAGATTATTTATATGTACTCGTTTATTTACGGGAAGGGCTCAATAGGCCTACAGGTGCATGATTGGGGCCATAGGAAATAGAATAAACCAATATTTTGATCATTATTGCTAAAAGCTGAATAGATTAGGCAACCACACACTTCATGACTTTTAGTGGTACGACCTTACGACAAATTTTGCAAATACTGGAACCAATTGTATTTCGCAACTAGTAATGGATATTACCGTTTGTATGGTGTAGAAATCTTGGCACGCATGGGCTGGGGAAGATAGTTATGAACATGTTCAAAATCCTTTTTTGTGGATATCTCATCTGCTGAAACTGTTACTCATTTACGCAGTCTTAAACAGCCCTAAATCTTGTGACGTTTAGCATTGTTTCAGTCAAAATTTATTGCAATATTGATATTTTTTTTGGGGGGGGGGGTTGGGGGCGTTGTCACGATGAAATTGGGTGATTCCTCCGCTTCGTATGTTCCTTTTTTATTTGACTTACCATTTCAATGTTTGGCTCAAAACTTTGTGAAAAAAAAATAAAACTTGGTTTAAAAAGGAGTATTGTGCATTGTGTATGTGCTTTGTATTTTCCAGTTTGTGTGTGTATATGCCTTTCTGTGTGTGCACGTTACATTTTCATCCTTGAACCAAAGGTGCAAATGGGATTTTACATTTTCTGAGA
>BQKZ01014905.1:0-11023 GCA_036244855.1 Temnopleurus reevesii | reverse complement strand
AGTGGTTGAAAGGCTTTACCCTCTCCTCGACTCCTCACATACATGTCCTGTCGATGCTGCTGTTTAGGGTAGGGTGGGGTGGGGAGGTGCACACGTAGGGGTGGGGCGTAGGGCATGTTAGGGGGTATATAGCATTAGGAATCAGTTTGAGGAGGCGGCGAGAAGAGTTGAAAGGGGTGAGCGAGAATATTGGGAGAGATGAAATCAGAACGAATATCGTCATTATCGGTGGTGAAGCACGGTCGGACAGCGTCCGTGGCGCTGTCGACGGGATATAACCCAATCTTCCCAGAATCTTTCACTGCTTTTCTCTCCTCGAGTAGCTCCAATTTAAAAGCATTGTGGAGCTTCCCGGCAAATATAGCTGCAGCTTTTGAGTGTTTTATAAGAGCTATTTTGTCCTTGTATGCTCTGTTTGTATTGATTACAACGTTAAGTCTTGTTCCCAATTCAAATTCTGGATCTAATATAGGAAACGTTCCCTCTTCCCATGTAGCTGTAGCGTCTTGGTAGCCAACCCCATTTGACCCCTACACAATGAGACATAAATAGAGGCAATGAATGAATTAGGGTTTTGATTCAGAAATCTGATTTTAAAATTTTCCATAATTCTTACCCTGAATTTTGCTGACGATACTTAGAAATGTGAATGCTAAACAAAAAGTCATTTACTGAACCTGAAAAAAAGTATATAAATTCTTTTGAAACCACTGCAATAATCTTTAAAAACAGTAAGAGAAATCAATTCATCTCTTCAAACTTCATAAAATTAAAGAAACATTTCTACACTTCTCATCAACTATATTTTAAGCCAAAATTTGAGTATACGGATGTTTTTGCGACTTTCAACCAATTTGACACATGGGCGTGTTGATATTTTCATCTTTTTTTAAAAAGTATTTGGAGACATATGTGCATCATACAGAGTTGTTATTTTCGTGAGAAGACCACAGAATTTGTAAAAATAAAACCATCAATAAAATTTCAGCTAATATAAAGTATTTGCTTTGTGAATCGTACTTTAATTCATAAAATCAATTTGACTAGATGACAATAAATGTTTATCTACTCAATCAAAACTTGATAGTGCAGATGAGATCAAAATTTTATTAAAAACCCTGAATGAAAAATAGGTCTGCACTCTACATTCAATAATGCACTTAAAAACATCACATGGAGGAAATTCCAATAAAATGGTTCAAGAAACTCCTATAAAATGGTTCAAGAAAGTACAGATTTAATAAGAGTGGAATCACAGGCCCCGCAGCTAAATCATTTATGTGCATTCAAACATCTGAGGTACGGAGAACAGGAAATTAATATAGACACCAGCCGAATGCTCGTCTCCAGCTGATGCTGTTGAAATGTAATTGAATGTATTTATATCAGACAAATTGATTAACAATTATCTTTCAATGGGATTTCAAATAGCTTGTGGTAGATATCTGTCGCATTGAGAACAACAATTTGAGCAAGCTACAATATTAGAAATGTAGTGCTCAAAATCTAATAATCAATTTGTACAATTTGGAACACATTAGCTTAAAAAAATGTATGCTTTACTTTCCAGGCGCATGTAAGTTGAGAGATATAAGTCAATGTTCTATTGATATGTGACTGTATATTTGCTATCTTCTTCAGATATGAAAGTATTACATCATACATGTATTTTATCATATGAAGTGAGAACTTTCAGAATTCTTTGGTTACATGAAATCAGTATAAAGCTAAGAACAATGGCATCACAGTGGGATCACTCAATCTAATTCATTGGTTGGAGCTTTATAGCGGTAACAGGTAGGCAAAGAATTCTAAATTGCAATGCACTAATTTGAATTAAGAAAAGTACTTGCTGAGAAACATTCTTTTCAGATTAACTCATTTCAAAACATGATAATAAAAACTTATGCCTGGTCACAAAATATTCTTCTAATATATATTTAAAGCTATAAAAGCAAGTACTTGGAAAGAACTTTGATTTTGATGAGAGTGGTTTTGCATCAAATAACAAAACGGAATATCCAAATCATTAGTACATAAATCATTTACAATGTAACTCTACTTTGACATTTCCATATCTTTTCTTTTTTGTTTCATATCATAGCTCTTTTCACAACATAAACAAACATTGTTTTTATATATGTATATTTTCTTATTTTTCTAGAAACAAATTAAAAATTCAAACATTTGTAAATTGCAAATAATCCGTAATTTAAAATCTAATTAATTTCTGTGTTTTCTGTTTGTTTGAATCCATAAATAATGTATTTTTTTTTTCAAATTGACATTTTTGTCGTAACAACTTTTGATGTAATTTTCTATATATTTCCAGAAAATTCCATGGTAGATTTCTTATATTGCGTTGTGAAATATGTTAAATAAATAAATTCAAACCAACCCCCCCAAAAAAAAATTAGAGTTGTCCGCATTGTGAGCTTACCTGTGCCATATAGCGTGGATGCATCCTAGGCTGATACACTACACCTCTGGGCTTAGCAAGAGGTGGGATTCTTTGCTGCTGCTGTTTGTTACTTGGCAGTCCATATGGGTCCTAGGAATGGAATGATAATGGGAAAACACTCGATGTAATTAAAAAGAACTTAACCGACATTAAAAGAAAAGCTCAAGGAAATTCATTACAACAAAAATGGGTTTAAGGCAAATATTGATTCAGCCATAGCTTCATCAGATTGAAAAATAAAAAAAATTGTTGTACTTAATGCTTAATGAGAAATGAATGAAAATGGATCAATGATTCATTCACCAGAGCTTATCTTTTAATGTACATGTACAATTCCATTTTTCACAGATTTTCAAAACAATATCATGACATTATTTGAGCAATGAATATTTAATTTTACCCCTAAAACACTATTAAATTGGCCGATCTGCATAAGTACGCTGCTTCCAAGAATCATCAATCTATGATATCACTTACAATAAGCACTACGGTAGTTAAATTTTAATCACATTTTTCTTACTTTGGCCTATGGTTCAAGATAAAAAATTCATCACCTTATAAAAAGTATCTGCGGCAATATCATAACTCCAAAATTCACCCATGATCTAAATTTAGTGCACAGCGATTGTGCGGGTGTAACCGGGTCAAATTTGATATAAACTTTGACCCCTAACGGGTGACATATCTACTGATTGACATCCATCCAGGGGGTCTTTTTGGTGATGGCATGCTGTGATTATTCCAAGGGTTGAAGCTCCACTTTGTGTGGGGTAGACCAAAATAATTTCTATGCTTTCACTTACTGCACGAATCTACAATTTCCTTTTCTATCTATTCAGACCAGCGTAAAAAATACACAGGTATAGAGGGCTATTAGATCTCTAAACCTTAGAAATAGCCCATGTGATTTCTAAAATAGCCTCTGCTCTACAAAGTATATTATTGCGGGCTATTTTTTCAGGAGGAAATTGTAAAAAAGAGCCCTCATAAATAAAACAAAATGTTTCTTTTACTCTTTTTAATATTCAGACAATTGTTAAATCCATGGTCTAAATAAAAAAACCCAAATAACTTCATATATACATTGAGAGAGTTCTTCAGTAATTTATAGATTGTTGTATCATACAAGTCACTGTAATATTCCTTCATACATAAAGCGTTTACTGAACAGTGTATTTTGTTATAGCTATTTCATCTTTTAATCATGTATATGAAACAATAAAGAAAATGTAAGAGCATAATCATACTATTTAGGCTACACTGATTTCGAATGCATATTAATTTAAATTCTTTGTATACTTTTATATAATTATCAACATGAGCTTTTAAAAAAATCATTTTTTGAATAATCCTATTTTCAGAAAAAATTTTGCCATTTTCACTTTGTCTTTTTAAACAGATTTCTTAAATTGTTACTGAAAAGATCCTGCTTTAATAAAAGTTGTTTTTCCTAATTTTCTATCTCAATCATTTATTTTCTATATTTTCTTTAATACTTTGTATCCTAAATATTTTCTAGGTTTCTCTATGGCTCTGAAAAATCTACCTTTGATATACTTGTTTTCTTTATTTTCTCATATCATTCAACCATTAATTATTTAAACAGTACCCTGTCATGAGAATTGTTTGATTGAAAGTGCATAAACAAATAGACATGGGCCTACTTAGGAGCATCATCATTCAAATAGATGCGACAAGATTTGTGACATAATCAATCATGCCCCATCTTCTGGGGAAAATATTATACTGCACTGGGATGCTAGGTTAGGCCAAGAAAAAAACAGGTTGGTTGCCTAAGAATGACGATTTTGAAAAATAGAGTCCGTCACAGGGAATGATTTTAATTTTCAAATTTGATTAGCAGTTTTAGACAGAGTGGAAACCTTTTCAAAATTTTACTGTACACCTCTATGAAAAGTTCACGTGTGAAAAGTTGCTAAACAAAACATATTTTGTGTAGCAGTCCTGCTAAAATGCATAGCAAATTGCGACACGATACCAGGAAAATTATTCCTTGCATCAGTCAGAAAGAGTTTTTCGTGTTCTTTTTACTACCAAATTCCTCTACTTGTCATACAAAATATGAGATTGAAATCTTCAGCCTCAAATTAACTTGCCACGACATTAGAAATCCACCCAAAATTAATATATTTGGCCCCTCAAACTTATGGATATTGCTATCTATTGTAAAATAATGACTTAGGGGCCAAGGAATGACAATAATTTTTTTTCTTCAAATATGTGAAATTATAAATTTCTTCTAATTGTTTAATTTGAATGACTTTTTTTAAAAATCAGGACGCGCCTATATCAGATTTTCAGTCGGAGAAGGGCAACAATACCATTTTCTTTTTTAGACCTTATGATAATGAGCAACTGTTGTAAATCTTACAGAAATACATGTATGAATAGACATAGATAGCAGTGAACCCTATATAAGCTTTATGTTGCTATGCAATTATTCAGATCTCTGTTGTCAGGGGCAAAGATTAAGAGGTTTATAACCAGTAGAACCAACACCAATCCAAATAAAACGTGACCAGTATACACATCGATTGGACAGTGCCTAGAAGATCAGCTAATTATTGAGATGAAAACTGAGTGTCAATAAAATGAAAGATACCTTCGTGTCCAGACATAACGACAGTAACTGATAAAAATTGTTGAAAAGTGGAAAGAAACCAGGTTTCCCATACTAGTAGAATAGTAGAATTATCAAGACAAATAGGACAATTTTATCAAGAGA
Organism: Temnopleurus reevesii; assembly: GCA_036244855.1. Lineage (NCBI taxonomy): Eukaryota > Metazoa > Echinodermata > Echinoidea > Temnopleuroida > Temnopleuridae > Temnopleurus > Temnopleurus reevesii. The sequence goes on along the minus strand of BQKZ01014905.1, from coordinate 5,816 downwards.
AGTGCTATGAATGGTTAAAAAATTATATTATCTCCTCCAAATTTATAGTATTTGGGAGGTCTGTTGTATTTGTGGGATTAAAATTCAAGCTGATCATGGATAATGTGCAGGCCTTCAGAAAAAAAGCACAAATATAACACAGCAAACTGGAATAAACAGAAAAATAGAACAAAAATACAATTCAAGTCCGCCATACGTGTACAGTATAATCAACCCATATTTTTAAATTCAACATTGACAAAATTTGCTTTGGCAAAATAATCTTCCACCACAATAATCTTGCACAATTATTGATCTTTGAACTGATCAAATATGACAAACATATATTATAATTGCCCTATTAGTGGGTCTGATAATAAAGTGGTATCTCCTTGACTTTTAACAGGTCATTCAAGATAATCAATGAAAGTCCACAAAGTAATATGATAGGCATTGATGTATTATAAACGCAATGGTAAAATATAATGCAACCAATAAAGAGTAGTTTGAAGTTGACACAAAACTATAATATCTCATTCTGGTGACAAACATTACATTTCTCATCAGCAACATAAGCTGGAATGACTGTTCACCATGTACAGATACAAAGAACAAGAAACAAACAAAGAAAAGAACCAAGTAAATTGGAAGGAATGTTGAACATAGAACAAATAAAAGTGACATCCCGTGAGCGTACCGAAATACTAAATGTCATTCATACCAAGTGTATACCAAGTGTATCCCAGGCAAAAATAACTTTGTCACTTACATTTTGGTGTGATTCTGTAATATACTAAACAGTAAAAGTAGCAAATTTTTTAACTGTAGTGCAAAAATGACATTTATGTGATGATTAAATTTCAGACTGTTAAGTTTAATCAATCACTCTTTCCACAACTTTTATATAGCAAGTTGTAAATTCCTCCTAAAGCAAACCATATTTTAGGCAACTAAAAAAGGTAGAGAACAAAATAATTGTCAGCATACGTGAAAAGAATAAGGTTATTCATGATCCTTGTACACCCTTTGTTTCCTTTGGTAGCCTTAGAAGTTAAATGGAATAAAGATTTATTAATTCATTCATTCATTAAGTTATATTATTCAAGCTCTAAATATGAAATATCTTCTAAAATCTTTATTTCTTCCGATAATAGAACTCTTAGAAGTTTAAAAAAATATATTTTTCTCAAATGGGAGTGTTATATGTGAATAAATTATTAGAAGAAACAAACAAATTAAAAAACAATGATCATGTAAATTTAAATTGAAAAGCAAAGAAAAACAAACTCTTAATAATTATGCTCTGGAAATTTTAATATCAGAAAGACAGTTTTAAGAACTCACCTGAGAGAGATAAACCCCTGTCATATTCCTTGGNCTTTTTTTCTTCAAATATGTGAAATTATAAATTTCTTCTAATTGTTTAATTTGAATGACTTTTTTTAAAAATCAGGACGCGCCAATATCAGATTTTCAGTCGGAGAAGGGCAACAATACCATTTTCTTTTTTAGACCTTATGATAATGAGCAACTGTTGTAAATCTTACAGAAATACATGTATGAATAGACATAGATAGCAGTGAACCCTATATAAGCTTTATGTTGCTATGCAATTATTCAGATCTCTGTTGTCAGGGGCAAAGATTAAGAGGTTTATAACCAGTAGAACCAACACCAATCCAAATAAAACGTGACCAGTATACACATCGATTGGACAGTGCCTAGAAGATCAGCTAATTATTGAGATGAAAACTGAGTGTCAATAAAATGAAAGATACCTTCGTGTCCAGACATAACGACAGTAACTGATAAAAATTGTTGAAAAGTGGAAAGAAACCAGGTTTCCCATACTAGTAGAATAGTAGAATTATCAAGACAAATAGGACAATTTTATCAAGAGAAGTGCTATGAATGGTTAAAAAATTATATTATCTCCTCCAAATTTATAGTATTTGGGAGGTCTGTTGTATTTGTGGGATTAAAATTCAAGCTGATCATGGATAATGTGCAGGCCTTCAGAAAAAAAGCACAAATATAACACAGCAAACTGGAATAAACAGAAAAATAGAACAAAAATACAATTCAAGTCCGCCATACGTGTACAGTATAATCAACCCATATTTTTAAATTCAACATTGACAAAATTTGCTTTGGCAAAATAATCTTCCACCACAATAATCTTGCACAATTATTGATCTTTGAACTGATCAAATATGACAAACATGTATCATAATTGCCCTATTAGTGGCTTTGATAATAAAGTGGTATCCCCTTGACTTTTAACAGGTCATTCAAGATAATCAATGAAAGTCCACAAAGTAATATGATAGGCATTGATGTATTATAAACGCAATGGTAAAATATAATGCAACCAATAAAGAGTAGTTTGAAGTTGACACAAAACTATAATATCTCATTCTGGTGACAAACATTACATTTCTCATCAGCAACATAAGCTGGAATGACTGTTCACCATGTACAGATACAAAGAACAAGAAACAAACAAAGAAAAGAACCAAGTAAATTGGAAGGAATGTTGAACATAGAACAAATAAAAGTGACATCCCGTGAGCGTTCAAAAATTCTTAGTGTCATCCATACCAAGTGTACCCAAGGCAAAAACAACTTTGTCACTTACATTTTGGTGTGATTCTGTAATATACTAAACATTAAAAATAGCAATTAACAATTATAATAAAAATAACAATTATGTGATGATCATATTTCAGACTGTCAAGTTTCATCAATCACTCTTTCAACAACTTATTTCCACTTTATGTAGCAAGTTGTAAATTCCTCCCAAAGCTAACCATATTTTAGGGAACTAAACAGAAATTTTTTTTTGGCATAGGTGAAACGAATGAGGATATTTATAATCATTGTACACCCTTTTGTTACATTTTGTAACCTTAGAAGTTAAATGGAATAAAGAGTTATTCATTCATTCATTCATTTGACATTTATATTATTCAAGCTCTAAAAATGAAACATCTTAAAAATATTTGGGTTTTTTTTCGGAAAATAAAAACTTTTAGAGGCCCCCCCCCCCCAAATGTCTTTTCCCCAAATGAGATTGTTCAAATATGTAAATAGGATAAGAACAAACAAACAAATAAAAAACAAAAACATTAATTTGAATTGAAAAGTATAGAATAACAAAATAAAAATAATTCTTCTCTATGAATTTTAATATAGAAAAGACAATTTCAAGAACTCACCTGAGAGAGATAAACCCCTGTCATATTCCTTGGTGATTCCCTCTGCTGATGGTAGGGCCTTCTCACTGGTAGGGCGCTGTACGTTAGCATGGAGCTAGAGCTAGCAGGTGGAAGATCTGCGTTTGGTTCTACACTCTTCATCATGGCACTCATCACAAAGTCCAAAAAAATCACAAAATTATGATCACTACAGACCACTCAGTGAAGTCACTAATCGTGTGCTTGAATTCCGGACATCCATCCTAAAATGCAGTGTTCTCAGTTTGATGGGAGAAGATATGAGTCGAGAGATTGAATTACAGATGGAGATTTGGCGGTCAGTCAGCCATGGCAGTATGATTTATCACATCCAATCTCCGGAGTCGGAGGAAACTCAATCCTTACTTTTACACCTCCTCGCTTGGCAGCCCCAGGTAGCTCCACAAAATGGATGAATACAAGCAGAGATGATAATCAATAGCATCAGGAAACTCCTCGCAAACGATGTCGCTCTCTCTCTGTCGGGATGATGATTCGCCTTCAGGCATATCTTCTCCCTCTATTGTTGTTGGAACTCACTTTGCACGTTTTCCTTTCTGTTTGCACCAAACTTGTTTTTCTACTTCTTTGTTTTCCTTTGTGTGCTTTTCTATTCAGTTATGTGCCTTCTGGGTTGATTTGATTATTTGTATCTTAGATATTTGTTTGGTTTCAGTATTTACAAAACTTGTTCTCCTCTCTCACTGCAAGTCAATTCATTCTTTTCTTGCACCTGAAAAGAAAAAAAAATGAATGAGATTTAGGTTACAATTAATAAAATATTTATAATACTTGAGACTTCCAGTGGGAAAAAATCAATAAACATTATTTGATTCATATCACTTTTATTCAAAACACGTTGCTCATGTTACAGTTTATTTCCAAGAACTATTTCTTCTTATTCTGATTAAATTGCAAAAATATACACAGAGGATTGAAGCAAACAGTATTCCTATAATAGCAAAAACAATTTATATTTTCCCTTCATTTATGAGCAACACGGGGATCACAAATCAAATGCAATTTTAAAAGCCTTGATAAATATTTGCATTGATCAATGAATAATACATGCGACTTTTAAGGTGCTAAATCCACTCGGAATAAGCGCTCAAGGCGTGCAAGAAAGAGAGAATGGAAAATAGTAAAAGGTTAGATAGTTTAGCCTAAAAATGGCATCAAACAACACAAAAACAAACTTGAAGTGTAATATGAAGAATGACTTAAATAATATTTCCAGTATCAATACAGTGGCACAGGCATAAACAAAACAACAGCAATAATATACAATAAAAATAAAAGTCGTATTGTGATTGCTCTACCAAGGTTAGTCCTCCTGTCTCAAGGGAAAGAAAAGGGAATAAAGAAATCAAATAATTGGATTTCCCATCATCAACATCTATATTCTAAATATGCCTACCTATTCCACCAGTATTCTCTTTAATATGATTTCTTTTTAATCTACATGTACTATGAATAGTGTTTCATTCCATTAGGGATCGGGCATTAATACAGATTGGTTTTCAACTTGATTAGTACTTGATTTCAGGTCTTTTTCAGAGGTTATTTTCCTGATTGATCAAAACTTAATTCAATTAAAAAATCTCTTCAATTACTCCCAATAAACCAATGTCCAGAAATCTTTTCCTTCCATTTCTAACATTTTCCCCTTCTGATGCACTGAGAGCAGAAGGGACAAAGGAATTGAACAAAGTAAATATTTTCGTTCAAGCCTTCACAATTACACCATGTACACGAAGGAAAGTAGCTTCCCTTTTTAGTGAATGAATATGTACTACAGAATAAGGCCTACAAAGTTGTTTGTTTGTCCTCCACTAACTGATCCTATGAAAATAGCCTGACCTGATTTTCTATTTTTTTCCATGTATCATTCACAAAGAAAAATCTCATGTCAAAATGAGCAGCTTGAGTTTTCGATCCTAGCAGGATCTCAATCATAAGACTTATTTTATGTTAATACAAAGAAAAAACCAAATAAATTCATATGAAATTTGGAATCAAAGAGTCATTTAAAATGATTTTCTTCCCAAAAGTCATTATTTTCTATCATAACGTGGTAGCCATCATTGTGTTTCTGGGGAATGCATTGATTTGGGGATTTTTTTTTAAAGTTCATGACGATTAAAGGCTGAAGATATTGATCTAATTTCCCATAGAAAATGTAGTCAAAAGTAAAAATAAAAACATTTTTGACCAACCTACACTGTTTTTTTTAATGGTATTCATGGACAACCCAACAAATTTTTTCTTGGTCCAAGAGGCAAAGAAAGTTTCTTTCAAGTGCTTTAATGCTTGAATGGAAGCTAATCACTTTCTCCAAATCTTTTGTCCTTTCCATTCACAATGATGGCACAGTTACACTACTTCTTCTTCTTCTTCTTCTTCCTCTTCTTCTTCTTCTTCTTCTTCTTCTTCTTCTTCTTCTTCTTCTTCTTCTTCCTCTTCTTCTTCTTCTTCCTCTTCTTCTTCTTCTTCTTCTTCTTCTTCTTCTTCTTCTTCTTCTTCTTCCTCCTCCTCTCCTTCTTCTTCTTCTTCTTCTCCTTTTCCTCCTCCTTCTTCTTCTTCTTCTTCTTCTTCTTCTTC
>BQKZ01014891.1:0-10293 GCA_036244855.1 Temnopleurus reevesii | reverse complement strand
GGCGTTTAGTATATCGATTAATCTTCGGCGCTCTTCGGCGTTTAGTAGATCGATTACAAAAACTCTTCGGCACTCTTTGGCACTCTTCGGCACTCTTCGGCACTCTTCGGCGCTCTTTGGCACTCTTTGGCACTCTTCGGCACTCTTCGGCACTCTTCGGCTTTTAGTAGGACCCAATATAAAAGAGTCAAAGTTCACACCAGCATACAGCACCACTCGAGCTCGATCAGTCTAGCCTCTAGGTCCACACACGCACACGTGGACTGTTCCCATCGTAAACAAACAAACGACTGATGACAATATAAATTTTATGGTTTTACCATGGAAGTATTAAATCCATGGTTTTACAATACATGGCCTACATTGGGCGGTGCATGGTGCATGTGCATGACCATTTTGAAACTGAGATCAATCTTTAGACACAGATTGATCCTGACCAGTGAAATCATAAAAGCAGTCAGTTAGGTTGATCTATCAAGGACCACGCCTACCTCCCCGCCACGCCCCCATGCATGCCATGCAAAGGGAAAACGATGAAGAGAGAGAGAGAGAGAGAGAGGGGACGAGACAGAGGAGTGGAAAGGTGGAGGAGAGAAGGTGAGGTGGGGAGGGGGAACGAGGGGTGTGACGGGGATGTAATATGAATAAAAGTGGTAGAGAGAGGGACAGGGGGCAGGAGGAATTAGATGTAGAGAGGGAGATGAAGAGGGAAAAAGGGAAATGCGGTAGAGAGGTGGCAGGGATAAACGTAATCCAAAGGGGAGGAAAATGTTATGGAAGAGGAGGGGAAAAGATGGAGGGGGTGAAGAATATGAGAGGGAACTTTGGGGAAGAGATGGGGAGAGCTAGAGAGAAGAAGGGCAGGGTGAGAAGAAAGAGCGGGGTATGACTTTTCCCTTATATATCCACAGAGAAAAAAATAAATAATATTTCGGCATTGGGCGTAGGGCATTGTCCTCGCACCCTCGTTCTTTTCTGGCCGTACGTCTCTCAGCCCCTTATCCTCCCTGGCTAATATTTTCTCACCCTTCTCTCTGGTTCCAGACATTACACCAACCCCCTCTCTTAGTCATTGTTTGCCTTTACCCATGGAACTCTCTTACACTTTCTCTTTCCCTGCTCATACCCCTCCCCTTTTTTCTGTTCCAATTAATTTGCTCTGTTCTCTCATATTCTATCTTCACATAATCCATCTCTCACAATCAGGACTCCTCTTTTTTTTATACTACTACTCTCTCTCTCTCTCTCTCTCCTGTCACCACTCCATCCTCTTCTCTTGTGCTGTTCCCTCATATTTCCATGTTATCTTCTGTTAAAATACGTTTCATGAATCCCTTCAGTTTTCAGGGTCTCTTTCCCTACCTCCCAATTCGTTCCCTTCCCTCCGCCCCATTCTTATCTTTCACTCTATTCATCTTCTGTGTGCCTCCCCCTTATCTTCTATATCTCCCTCTCCCTCTCCATCTCTCTCTCTCTCTCTCTCTCTCTCTCTCTCTATCTATCTCTTTCCTTACACAAAGTTACAAAAAGTCTTGAGGTGCCAAATTATCACTGTCCGAAATTCTACGAAGTAAAAAAAACTGTCCTTCAGGCCTTCATAATAGCTTTCACACATAGAAAAAAAGTGGCTTCCCTGTTTATTCGGTGAACAGGTACTACCTGTCCTGCAGAGTAAGAGAAGGAAATTTTCATGATTCTCTTTACAAATCAAAGAACCACAAACATCTCATATGATTTCTATTTACATGTTCAAATTAGTTTAATGCTTCTTGCTTATAATAACAGGTCAAATGACATAAAAAAAAAATTGTTACAATTACTCTGCGCACAAGCTCACATAAAAGTTGCCTCCTCGCAGTCAACGAAGGGTGCTCAGATAAATGCGGACATACAGCTGAACATATCTTGTTCTAGAAACATGAACTTTGGAAACTGTCAATTCTCAAAACCTTTACTTAAACTCCATTGATTAATAATGATCAAAGGTAAGCTGGAGTCAGAGACAAAAGCTATATTATGGAATTCACAAGGTACTCATAAAAACAGGGTAGGTACCCAGGAAACATCGCTACCAGACTGTGAAATTTACCAATTGGAATGCCATTTTGTGACCATGGACATGAAGTTTGTGACCTAGGACATACATTTTGTGGCCAGGTTCGCGGAAGTCCTGTGGTGGCGACATTTGCATCCTGGATCACAAACTTCTCATCTCAATTGGTAAGTTTCATTTCCGGGACCTTATATCGTAAAAGTACAAATTTTCATTCTGTGGCAAATCTATTCTAAAGGTTGTAATTTATTGCAAAATTGATTGTACTGTCATCTCTTTTATTTTAAAGGGCTGGTATTTAACGAACTTATGAACCACTTTGAATGGCTTTAAAAACAACTCGTATTAGATCTCGTGCTGAATAATTAGAATCTTACAAGGATTACACCCAATAACAGACTCCAGTCATTCTTCAAGTCAATCTTAACTAAACATGACGAAAACATCCCCTTAGAAAAAATGAGCATCACTTTCACAGGGTCATTTTCAGGGATTAGAAGAACCTTTCCTGCTAATCCCTTAATCCTATAGTAGGCCCCAGTCAGGTTCAGACAGTTATATTCATGATCAAGGAAGGACCCCAGGTCTATTATGCTTGAATGAACTTACTCTCTCCCTGCTTCTATCCGAAGTGGGGTTTTGGCTCTCGAGCACATCACTTTCGGAGTTGGACAAAAATTCTACAGGAGCTTCTTACGTAACCAATTCAGCCCGACAATAAATCTTTCGCGGGTCACGTAAGGACATCGCCTAGTCTACGTTTGACAAAGACGCTCTTTTTTCGAATCCGGTCTCTCTGAAATCATTATTTATAAGTTGATTATTATTTTCTTATTGTTTATTTTAGTGATTAAACGGGAGTGGGGAGGAAAGATAATCAGAGAGTAATAAAGTAAACAAATGATATAGAGAGAGAGGATGTGTTGGGGTGCAGATAAGGACTGAATAATCAATAAAAACAGTTTCCACTTCTCTTAAACAATAAATAGAACTCATCTAAAATGCTTAAAATGTTCTATCCGATAAAAAAAAACAACAGAAAAGCTTCTTTCCAAAATAAAGTCGGCATCCTTTCCCGATTCCAATAAGAAAATTATAGTCTCTTTGTCTCTTTTTGGTTTGGTTAAAATTTCGGCAATTTTTATGACACTATAAAAAAAACTTGGATGCATCTCCCAAGATAACAAAATAACGTCAACCAAGTTGTTCAATTAATTTAATTGGCCCAACTTTTCAGTTATTTAGAGGAAGATCAGGAACTTTAGTGCACTATCTTACTCTCTCCCTGTGTCTATCCCGAAGTGGGGTTTTGGCTCTTGAGCACATCACTTTCGGAGTTGGGTGAGAATTCTAAAGGAGCTTCTTACATAACACATCCAACCCGACAACCTGGGTCTATTCCGAAGTGGGGTTTTGGCTCTTGAGCACATCACTTTCGGAGTTGGGTGAAAATTCTAAAGGAACTTCTTACATAACACATCCAACCCAACAATTGTGTGTCTGTACATTCATTGCAGTGAAGGCCATTGTTGGTGAGCTTATCTCCTACTGAATGAGATTGTGGTTAGGCTAATAGGATTAAGCTTTCTTCTCAGCTACCCTTCCATGGGATTAATCCATGAGATTGACTTGGTGAATGTGATGTTCTGTCTCCCCAGTTTAGAGGGTTTTTCTGTGGTTCAAGGCTAAGGGCGTGTTTTCCTAATGAAGAATGGCTTGGTTAAACAACGCCTGTTCCCCGTAACATAAAGGTTTACGATTAATCACTAATTTGACAGAGTACTTCTGATTAATTACTAGCTAGTCTATTGTACAAAATGCAGATGCAACAAATATCCTGATAGGTCATTTTCATCAGTGATTGATCGCAAATCTTTATTTTAACGGGCCCTGATCGCAGATCTTACAGTGCACATATACCATCGTTTAGCATATCCCAGAGCTTCCTTGGCTGTATAGCACTGAGAAATGCATCACAAATAGTTTCCACAGGGACAAGCAAGCACAAATTCATAACTGCAATGGGGCAACTTTACTAAAAAATGATTCTTAAATTCATGATCAAATGCAATATTTACATTCACTACACAAAACAACCAAGATTATTCTAACCCATTGACTACGGAATCATATTATTCATTTTCATGGGGTACAGACTAAAACTAGCCTCATCTTAGTAAAGTTTCACTGGATATCGAAGGATGTTTAGAAACAAAGTAGCAACAAGATACAAAGAATATGAAACATGTGACAAAAAGCAGGAAGGGAAGAAATTGACTTGTTCAAGATATGCAAATATGTGCAAGCATAAGGGTAGATGGCACAGATCTTTACAAGATTACATTACAAACTATAAATATTACTTGGTCCAAGTGTAACACAAGAACTATATATTTGTGCACATGAACAAGCCAACATCAAGTAAAAAGTTCTAGTTCTATTTTCCAGTTGGAAAATAAGAACACCATTCTCTCACCTAAATAAAAATAGCTAATGCCTTTATTCAAACAAATTTTTTGTATTGAAGAAATACATGTACATACATTTTAAAAGTTTGGCTATGCATACTGATACTGCCTGAATTTGCCACATGAAATTTACTAACACAAGGAAAAACATAAAATTTTTACACTTCTTGAAACAGTTTCATTGCAATGACAAATGACAGTTCAAGTTACACTGTTTGTATCTTAATTCAGTTGTGTTGCATGTAGAATATTACTACTGTGNCGAAAATCTTGTGATGGCAAAATCTGCATCCTGGATCACCAACTTCCCATCTCAATTGAAAAGTTTAATTTCCGGGACCTTGTATCGTTAAAGTATAAATTGTCAGTCTGTGGCACATTATGTACTACAGTTTGTAATTTATTGCAAAATTGATTGTACTATTATCTCTTTTATGTTTTTAAAGGGCCATTTTTTAACCAACTTACGAACCACTTTATGAACGCTCTTAAAATAACTCATATTAGTTCTTGTGCTGAATGATTAGAATCTTACGATTACACCCAATAACAGAGTCCAGTCACGCTCAAATAAAAGAACCGCTTGGTGAAACACTGCCAGGGCTCTATAACATGAAGGTTTACGATTCATCACTCATATGAAAGAGTACTTCTGATTAATTACTAGCTAGTCTATTGTACAAAATGCAGATGCAACAAATATCCTGATAGGTCATTTTTATTAGCAATTTATCGAAAACCTGTATGTTAAAGGTCCCTGGTCGCAAATCTTATAGCGCTCCTGACTATCGTTTAGCATATCCTGGAGCTTCCTTAGCTGTATAGCACCGAGAAATAACATGCATAGCAGCTAGTATCCACAGTGGGAAGCAAGTACAAATTCGTGACTACTATCTCAGGGCTGCAATGGGGTAACTTGACTAAACAATGATCCTTAAATTCATGATCAACATTCACTACATAAAACAACCAAGATTCTTTCAACCCATTGACTACTGAATTCTATTATTCATTTTCATGAGGTATAAAAACTAGCCTCATCTAAGTAAAGTTTCACTGGGTATCGAAGGATGTTTAGAAACAACATGGTATCAAGATACAAAAATGAAACAAGTGAGCTAAGTTGACTTGTTCAAGATATGCAAAACAAGATATGCAAATATGTGCAAGCAAAAGGGTAGATGGCACAGATATTTACAAGATAACATTACAAACTATAAATATTGGTCCAAGTGTAACACAAGAACTATATATTTGTGCACATGAACAAGCCAACAGCAAGTAAAAAGTTCTAGTTCTGTTTTCCAGTTGGAAAATAAGAACACCATTCTCTCACCTAAAACATAGCTAATGCCTTAATGTCAAACAAAGTTTTTGTATTGAAGAAATACATAAATTTTAAAAGTTTGTCTACACTTACTTATGCTGTTTGAATTTGCCACATGAAATTTACTAACACAATAAAAACATAAAGTTTTTACATTTCTTGAAACAGTTTCATTGCAATGACAAATGACAGTTCAAGTTACACTGTTTGTATCTTAATTCAGTTGTGTTGCATGTAGAATATTACTACTGTGACCATTTAAAAGAAGGAATAAAAAAGCCAAAAGAGAGTAAACATCATCCTAAAATATCTCACAAGATTGTAACTGTACACCAGAAAATGACAATTTTTCTACATTTTCAAGGAGAGAGTTAGAATTATCCCTGAAGAAACAACTGACAAAATCTATTCAATCATTTGACGATTTACAGTACTTGAAGAAAAGACACATTTAGCCACTATTCACAGAAGCGGTTTGTGTGACATATTTTGCTTGAAATGTGTCCCCCAAAACAACGAATATTGGGGTGGGGTTGATGATTGAAGATGATCTTGGAGAAGTTGTTTCTTGTTCATCCGTCGTACCATTGACGATCCAAGATGTTCTAAAAGAAGCTGGTTCTGTTCATCCCCATTCCGCTCCCACTGCCACCAGATCCTGAGCCGTAGAATCCTCCACTACCTGAGCTGCTCCCCATGCCAGAACCCATGCCAGAACCCATGCCAGAACCCATGCCGCTATTCATCCCGCTACCCATACCACTACCCATGCCGCTTCCCATGCCACTTCCCATACCGCTACCCATACCGCTGCCCATTCCACTTCCCATACCAGAACCCATGCCGCTACTCATACCAGAACCCATGCCAGAACCCATGCCACTACCCATTCCGCTACCCATGCCGCTACTCATACCAGAACCCATGCCGCTACCCATGCCAGAACCCATACCGCTACCCATACCGCTACCCATACCGCTGCCCATGCCGCTACCCATTCCAGAGTTCCCTGCAAAAAGAAAGAAAGAGCAAAAGAAACATTTCAAGTACATACACCTATATTATCCACTGTGAATGAGTAGAGAATAAAATTTCAGAGAGTTGAGACCAATCAAATATTTTTTTCTTNTCAGGGAAAGCTTTGGAAAATGTTGGCAGATTCATCATGCTAGAAATCAGAGCACTGATTCACTGGTTACACAATTGAGTCTGAGGTGCCACCCTCTGAAAACAGTCAGGAGGTTCTGTTTTTCATTTTTTTCTTTAATTAAAAAGCAGAACCAGATAGTTTCCTCACCAAGCACACTATTCATTTGAAAACCATACGATCAAAGATTTCCATGACCTTCGTGAATCCTGAGATACAGCAGAAAAAAAAGATCCCTACTTAATCACACAATCTATCGAAATAAATGCAATATCAAAATTAAAATAAAGGGTTTTGGTGGCAAACAAACAGTTATTAACCAATCGATCCTTTTATCATGAGAAGTCAGTTCGTCCATGTGTTCATCTCATTGATATTCTATCCCTAATCTCATAATACAGTCAAATCTCGTTATAACGAAATCCTTGGAATCACAGAAATTATCTCTTTATAGCGAAACCTTGTTATATCAGGGTCAAAATACAATAAAATACAAAGAGATGGGACCAGGAAAATTACCTTGTTATAACGAGAGCTTGTTATATCAGTACTCTTTATAACGAGGTTTGACTGTATTGCGAAGAAAATTACAAGACGTTATAAATGTACCATATCCTCCGCTACTGTTGCCATTTCCATAACCACCATAGCCACTGTTCATACTGCCACTTCCTCCCATTTGACTGTTGCTGTAGCCTCCACCCACTCGGCTATTGCCATATCCACCTGTCGCAAAGAAAATATGATAGAATGCATGAAATAAAAAATCATAGATTATTTGTCAAATGCTTGAAAGAGAGCTGATATCTTAACTTCATAAAGAAATGACATATTAAAAAAACCCTCACTGATCAAACATACATGTTTTTGCCAGAGATAAGTTGAAATTCTATAGGAGTGCAGATTTCCCCCCTCTACCTTGTATCTTTAGTAAACATTCTGACAAATTTTTTACCATATAGCTAGAGCATTCTCATATAAATTATGTTTTACTATTTACACACGGCTATGCTTCATGTTATCCAGTATTAGAGATGGGCAAAATAGTGTTTCATAAGGCTGTTCAAAAAGCTACACACGATTTCACGCTCAATGAAACATTTCCTCTGATGTTACACCAACAGCATGCGAGTCTTTGAAGGTCACCTTATATTTTACATATTATAAGAATATAATAGAGAGAAGAAATGATAACACTAAAAACAAATAGTAATGCTAGACAACCCCAAAAATCTAGTGTTGTAATTATACCAATCTTGAAACTGTCCGGCTATATAATCTTTCAACAACATGGTTAGTGGTAAGCATAAGGACTTAATTTGAAAAGGCCAAAACAAACAAATGCGATATTTCATGGGAAAATTATGCTATGAAGCTTTTGTGTCAGATGTAAGTCCCCCCCCCCCCCCAATCAAAAGAAAGGAAAGAAGATGACGGACAGAGAATGTTAGGATCATATCTTAAAGTTGGCATGCCTTGAATAATGTTATTCTGATGGATTAACCCTGCATAAATAAGCTGCCTGATTGACAGGCCGACCAACTTTCTTTCTCGCTGAATAGAAAGATAAACAAATAAATCAACAAATGACTCACCTCCTCCGTATCCTCCTGATCCTGATGATCCTCCTCCATACCCTCCTCCGACTGAAATCCCTCCTTCGCTGTTCCCATCAACGTTGAGGAAGAGCTCAATGTAGCGCCGTCCGATCGTCTTCTTGTCCAAGGACATAGCAGCTTTGGCAGCCTCAAGGGTCTGGAAGTCCACATCACCTTGACCAGAAGCACGGCCGTTGACTCTATGGATGACCACTCTGCAGGGACTGGCCGTATTCCCAAAGAACTGAGGCGGTAGAGAAAGAGAAAAAGAGATGAAGATAAATTTTTTGGTGTCCAAGACCATGGTAGTTTGGGCTGCCTCAAGGGTCTGGAATTCCACATCACCCTGACCAGAAGCTCGGCCATTGACTCTATGGATGACCACTCTGCAGGGACTGGCCGTATTCCCAAAGAACTGAGGCGGTAGAGAAAGAGATAAAGAGATAAAGAGATGACAATACATTTTTTGGTGTCCAAGACCATGGTAGTTTGGGCTGCCTCAAGGGTCTGGAAGTCCACATCACCTTGACCAGAAGCTCGGCCGTTGACTCTATGGATGACCACTCTGCATGGACTGGCCGTATTCCCAAAGAACTGAGGTGGTAGAGAAAGATAAGAAGAGATGAGGATAAATTCTTTCTGTCCAAGACGATGGCAGTTTTGGCCCACTCAACGGTCTGGAAGTGTACGACACCTTGTCTACGCTGCCACTGACCGTCCTGCGGAGGCTGGCCGTAGTGTATATTTAGGCTGTGAGGAAAGAGGGGCATGGAGGCGTTGTGGTGTAGTGGTTCTGACTCTCGCCTTTCAACACGAGGGTAGTAGGTTCGAATCCTACACTTGGCGTAAATTTCCTTCAGCAAGAAATTTATCCACATTGTGCTGCACTCAACCCAGGTGGGGTGAATGGGTACCGGTAGGAAGAAATTCCTTGAATGCAGTGAGCGCCGAATGGTAGCCATGGTATAGCCGGGTAATAATGCACAGAGCGCTTAGAAACACTTCGTATTAAGCGCTATATAAATGTTGTGTATTATTATTATTATAAGCAGAAAGCGTGATCTGAAACCACAGAAATAGAAGTCAGTGTCAGTGTATGAGCAATCCCACAGAAAAAAAGTGTAATGTCTGTTACACTTAAGTCATACCCATATCTTATCAATCATTCAGTGAAATTCCTTGATATTTCAAATTTGTGTCATAGAAACCATTTTCATCACACAAATATCAAGGAATTTTATTGAATGGCTTTTAGCAAATGCATTACTATTATTGTAACAGACAGGAGACTTTTTTTAATGAAATCTCCCAGCTCCAGTTGGAGAATTTTCATCGTTTTAATTATATAATAATAATTAGATAATTTATATAGCGCAGTCACTATATGGATATACTCTACTGCGCTGTGATGTTAGGGTCTGTGGATATTGTTACAAAAATAATGCATATATAGTTACAAGATATCATTGAAAAGCTTCAAGAAAAAAATGAGTTTTCAACAAGTTTTTAAAAACATCTACAGATGGAGATGATCTTTATCTCACCTGATGGATATCTTCTTCTGTGGTCGAGTATGGCAGTCCTCTCATATGAACGGAGAAGCCTGTGTTGGAGATGTAGTCTCCTCCGGCACCACCGTAGCCCATACCACCGTCCATTCCACCACCGTAGCCTCCCTTGAAGTCGCCTGCTATGAGGAA
>BQKZ01014890.1:1062-11271 GCA_036244855.1 Temnopleurus reevesii | reverse complement strand
AAGAAGTATAGTATATATAATTTGTAATTTATTGGTATCTTTAATAATGTTGAGAAAACTTTGTAAAGCGCTTAGAGAAAATTTTATTAAGCGCTATATAAAGATAGACTTATTATTATTATTATATGAATTGAATGGGCCGATAAGAGTCGCCCTCTTTCATTTGTTTAAATGGATATAGTCAGTTCCTACTGGTCTGTGCGTGGGAACACAAAAATCAAACTTCTTATTGAACAATACACTTGAACACCAAGAAGAAGAACATTCTTCCCTGTGTTGATAAAATACAAGATAATTTGGCGATGACGTAACTATGGAAGCTCATTTCTCTGAATACAATATACCACTTTCCTAATGTATTCAAATTTTATGCACGCTTCTTTGTCAAATGCACAATGACAAACTATTTGTTCATCTGCTATAGAATAATGATAATTTAAATTGAAAGATTGTGGATAGCAAACAGTGGTTGTTGCTAGGTTGGTCACGCTACAATGTTTGTCCAACTTAGCAACGTTAATGTATGCAAGTGGCATTCTGACTATTGTACTCTCATTATTTTCTGACAGCGGAAGACATATAGTTTCATTTTAGGTAGACGTGGATAAAATTTGAATACATTACGAAACTGGTCTATTGAACGGAAAGCGGGTCGGGAAAGTCATCCTTAAATTTTAATTTAAAAAAACCCTGAAAGTATTTAATGTACATGTACTTTCACTTTTACTATCAATAAATCCGGATATGTTCCTTAAATGACCGTGACTCGAAATATTACACCCGAATAAACATCGCCGGAATGCCTTCCCGCTGTTTCTACCGGCTACATGACACCATGGCTAGTTTTATGTGTCAATTCGAGATAAAAATTTGGAATAAAGTTTGAAGAGATAAGGTCATTGTTTAATATACATGTAGGTAGTTTCACTGAGAAAGGTTGGCCCGTATCATAAAGCGATGCATTGAGTGAAAGTTGGATACTGCGAGAGTTGCCGAGTTGGTTGTTGTCACGATTTGTTGTACCAAGGGAAGATAGGTCTACTGATGAGGATGACGATGGCGTCAATGATCAGGTGGATGAGCTCGAGAAGGGTTGTCATTTGCGTGTGTTTTCTCGTCGTCGTCGTTGCCTCCAACGTGTGTGCTTTGGCCGACCCGAGCATACAAGGTGAGAATTCTAATACTCCAGTCACACAGAACCTCGATTCTTTTACTGTGAAAACTCGTATAAAGAGATCTGATAAAACAATATATCTGCTATAAAGAGGGAAATACACATATGGTCCCAACTCTTTATAACCTATTGTTTGTTTTAACTCTACTATAAAGAGATTACTGCTATAACAAGGTATTTTTGATGGTCCCAAACACCGAGTTATTTTAGTTACCACTGTAGTTGCTCATCCGCTTGAGTCAAAGGCAAGGATTCATGTTGAGTCGTGTGGAATCGGGGCTTCTATGTGACTGGGGCTTGACTGGCATAATATACTGAGTTTTATCGAGATAGGCAAGCCCAACAGGAAGGTGCTTGTGATAAGAAGTGACACTGTGAACAGAAGGAACAAAGGAATTGGACAAATGAAACAGCTTCCATCGGAGCATTCACAAAGCTAAAAGCACAAAATGAAAGTTCCTTCCCTCTATTTTGCGGAGAAATTTCGAACGTAGGTCGCAGCTGCTCAATAGGGACCTTTAGCATAGAAGACGGGAAGGCCTATCACAACGTTAGCTCTAAGGTCCATCTTGGAGGAATTTTCTTCCTCCAAGGGTCCATTCAAGAAATAGCGTTGTGTTGGTGCACCCTTCTGGAACGGACCTTAGAGCTAACGTTGTGATCGGCCCTCCCGTCTTGTATGCTGAAGGTCCCTAGTGAATGAACAGGGAAGCTACGATCTTTTGAATGTGATAACTATTGTGATTACCTGAAAGAAAGCTATTTACTTTGTCCAACTTATTTGTCTCTCCTGTTCACAATGAAAGTCAGATATGAAAGGGTTTTTTTTTACAACGAAAACGCCAGTGTGTGTGCCAATTTCGTCAAGCATAAATTTAATTCATTTTCTTTTCGAGTGGAGGAGGGTCGAACCCGATGATCAGAAATTCGCGTGGTGCACGCTTAGCTTACACTACTGCGTTANCATAGTTTCATTTTAGGTAGACGTGGATAAAATTTGAATACATTACGAAACTGGTCTATTGAACGGAAAGCGGGTCGGGAAAGTCATCCTTAAATTTTAATTTAAAAAAACCCTGAAAGTATTTAATGTACATGTACTTTCACTTTTACTATCAATAAATCCGGATATGTTCCTTAAATGACCGTGACTCGAAATATTACACCCGAATAAACATCGCCGGAATGCCTTCCCGCTGTTTCTACCGGCTACATGACACCATGGCTAGTTTTATGTGTCAATTCGAGATAAAAATTTGGAATAAAGTTTGAAGAGATAAGGTCATTGTTTAATATACATGTAGGTAGTTTCACTGAGAAAGGTTGGCCCGTATCATAAAGCGATGCATTGAGTGAAAGTTGGATACTGCGAGAGTTGCCGAGTTGGTTGTTGTCACGATTTGTTGTACCAAGGGAAGATAGGTCTACTGATGAGGATGACGATGGCGTCAATGATCAGGTGGATGAGCTCGAGAAGGGTTGTCATTTGCGTGTGTTTTCTCGTCGTCGTCGTTGCCTCCAACGTGTGTGCTTTGGCCGACCCGAGCATACAAGGTGAGAATTCTAATACTCCAGTCACACAGAACCTCGATTCTTTTACTGTGAAAACTCGTATAAAGAGATCTGATAAAACAATATATCTGCTATAAAGAGGGAAATACACATATGGTCCCAACTCTTTATAACCTATTGTTTGTTTTAACTCTACTATAAAGAGATTACTGCTATAACAAGGTATTTTTGATGGTCCCAAACACCGAGTTATTTTAGTTACCACTGTAGTTGCTCATCCGCTTGAGTCAAAGGCAAGGATTCATGTTGAGTCGTGTGGAATCGGGGCTTCTATGTGACTGGGGCTTGACTGGCATAATATACTGAGTTTTATCGAGATAGGCAAGCCCAACAGGAAGGTGCTTGTGATAAGAAGTGACACTGTGAACAGAAGGAACAAAGGAATTGGACAAATGAAACAGCTTCCATCGGAGCATTCACAAAGCTAAAAGCACAAAATGAAAGTTCCTTCCCTCTATTTTGCGGAGAAATTTCGAACGTAGGTCGCAGCTGCTCAATAGGGACCTTTAGCATAGAAGACGGGAAGGCCTATCACAACGTTAGCTCTAAGGTCCATCTTGGAGGAATTTTCTTCCTCCAAGGGTCCATTCAAGAAATAGCGTTGTGTTGGTGCACCCTTCTGGAACGGACCTTAGAGCTAACGTTGTGATCGGCCCTCCCGTCTTGTATGCTGAAGGTCCCTAGTGAATGAACAGGGAAGCTACGATCTTTTGAATGTGATAACTATTGTGATTACCTGAAAGAAAGCTATTTACTTTGTCCAACTTATTTGTCTCTCCTGTTCACAATGAAAGTCAGATATGAAAGGGTTTTTTTTACAACGAAAACGCCAGTGTGTGTGCCAATTTCGTCAAGCATAAATTTAATTCATTTTCTTTTCGAGTGGAGGAGGGTCGAACCCGATGATCAGAAATTCGCGTGGTGCACGCTTAGCTTACACTACTGCGTTAGTCAAAGAAATTAGCATTGGCCATCCACTTTATACGCTGAGGGAATCTCAGATACATTCAATTTACACGTTTATCGTTTAATACAGAACCTAGTGATGTAGAAAGAGATGGTTTGACTGGATGTATTATTCAAACCTGTATATGTTTCTCTCCATTAGCTTGTTACAACAGAACATAATTATTTGGATAATTTTTCATGTACCTTTCTAGTTCTTATGCATTTTCTTTTGGTGGGGTAGCTTACACTACTGCGTTAGTCAAAGAAATTTAGCATTAGCCATCCATCTATGCTGAGGGAACCTCATATACATTCAATTTACACGTTTATCGTTTAAAGCCCAAGTACAGTTTTGGTAAAAGCAAATATATCTATCGCCAAATTTTGTCTTCAAATCTATATAAAATGGAACATGATATCATGAACATGTTGAACAAAAGATTGTGTGAAAATGAACAAGTTTGAAAAGTTATAACCTAAAATGTGCAAAATATTTCAGCGTCGTGTCCCCCGACGCTAATTCAATATTTTCTTTTTGATAAAGGACAACTTCTCATTCACAGAATTGGACGAAAATTTCAGAATTTTTTTTTTTGTGTGTGTATTCCTTTTAATCATGCTTTAATAAAATCTTGGAAATAACGTTGTATATGCCTGATAAGAAGCAAACTATTGTTATAACCAAGAGAGCGCGCTAAATACGATTTAACAGTCAAATTCAAATTTTCAAAAGAATTAGCTCCTAGAAAAATATGCTATGGTCTTAAAATGTGTATAAAAATTATATGTCATGGTAAATATCCCCAAAATTCACATTTTTTAATCTTTACCAAAACTATACTTGGGCTTTAGTACAGAACCTAGTGATGTAGAAAGAGATGGTTTGACTATAGATGTATTATTCAAACCTGTACATGTTTCTCTACATTAGCTTGTTACAACACAGCATAATTATTTGGATAATTGTTCATGTACCTTTCTCGTTCTTATGCATTTTCTTTTGGCGGGGTAGCTTACACTACTGCGTTAGTCAAAGAAATTTAGCATTAGCCATCCATCTACGCTGAGGGAACCTCATATACATTCAATTTACCCGTTTATCGTTTAAATACAGAACCTGGTGGTGTAGAAAGACATGGTTTGACTGGATGTATTATTCAAACTTGTACATGTTTCTATCCATTAGCTTGTTACAACAGAACATAATTATTTGGATAATTATTCATGTACATTTCTGGTTCTTATGCAGTTCAATAATGCCAAGATATTTCAGATTGTATGAACTGTACAATGTATATATCGACGATTGATAAATATGTGAATAAATGATAATGAATGACGGAATGTATTGTCAAGACACAATTTAGAGATTAGATATTTATATATCAAACATGGGAGCGTCGTGGTGTAGTGGTTTGGACTCTCGCCTCTTAAGTAGAGGGTCGGTGGTTCGAATCTCTCCTAGGGCGTTAATTTCCTTCAGCAAGAAATTTACCCATAGTGTGCTGCACTCAACCAAGGTGAGGTGAATGGGTACTGGCAGGAATTTATTCTTCTAAATGCAGAAGCGTCTACTTGGCAGCTATGGTATGGCCGGGTAATAATATTAGATAATTTGTCTCGCGCCTCTCAATAGGTGACTAGAGAGATGGCGTGTTTAAATGCTATATATTATTATTATTATTATAAAGTGGCCACTATCGTTTATTATACGTTAGATCAGGGTTGTATTTCATAAAGCTGTTCGTAGAGGTAAGCAGGACTGTGCGAACGATTGGTGACCCTTTCTTGCATTCAATAACTTGTCACTGAAGAAGCGCCAGGGAAAGGATCGCCAGTCGTTCCTCTGCACACATCTATCATGAAACCAAATCCTTGGGCCCCCGTAACATAAAGGTTTGTGATTTATTACTAATCTGATATCAATCGCAAGTCTATAGGAAATAATGTACTCAAGTTTGCAATTGATCGCAAGATCAAATAGCGATTAATCGCAAAGTTTTATGTTACGGGGCCCAGGACCGCAGAACGTCTGGGGAATACTGGAGTGGCTGCGCATTCATACCCGCTATGAGCAGGGCCCCGTGACATAAATATTTCCAATCAATCGTACGATTGCTATCAATCGCAAGTCTATGGGAAATCATGTACTAAAGTTTGCGATTGATCGCAAAATTGATCGATTTTCTTTTATGTCACGGGCCCCAGAACGGAAAAGGCTTTTGGACAAAGTAACCAACTTCATTCAAGCATTCACAATAACTAGATAAGAAAAGAAATATCATCATCTCTTATTTCGCAAGAAGGTGTCTAACAGGCGTGTCAGAATTAATAGGGTGGATACTTTCTTTTGTGTATATTGTTAATGCCTGAATTGTGTTTTTTTTTTTACCTTGTCCAAATCATTTGTCCATTCTGCTCACAGTGAATGAATCTATAAGTTTGCATGTATTAACTGGAACCACCTCGTAGTTATCCTTGGTCCCTGTGGATGTCAAGGGTTCATTCTGACAGATTGAAAATTGATTTGTTTGTGACCAAATTTCTCTCACCCCTAACTCGCTGATATTTTTTACTCTCTGGATCCTTGAAATGTTTTTTTTTTCCCGTCTCACAGAAATCCTATTTTTCGAAGATTATAATCACTTTTCATTTTGAAATATAACTCATCTTTCTTTTTTCTATCCCAGATGATGTTCGCTTCCAGCATGACCAACGGACGAAGGGTCGTAAGTTTGTATTTGCCTTCATGGACAACACGGATGCCTCTCAAGGACCAAAGCTTACCATTACGACACGTCCAGACGGTCATCCTCAAGTACAGGTCAACGTTACCATGCCTCGGATAAGATTCTTCGAGACCGTTTCCGTTGCTGCAGGTTCACAGGTTAATGTCCAGCTTCCGCCAGCTGCCTATGTATCAGGGATGGGGCTGCACGACAATGGGGTAGGAGTGGACGCCAGTGATGACGTGCTCGTCTACGGAATCGCCGAGGAGGACCGCCATGCGAGGACGGAGGGATTCCTAGCCTTGTCTGTCCCTCCGCCGTCATCAACAGGGAGTGAGTACGTGGTGGCTTCGATGGAGCAGAAGAAGGGCAACACTCGCAGGCATTCTCAGTTTGCTGTGGTCGGCGTTGAGCGTTCATGGATCACAATTGACCCTGTTGTAAGTGTAACGTATGAAAATGTTACATATGAGCCCGGGGAAAGCATCAATGTCTTCGTGGATCCGTACCAAGTGCTGCAGATTAAGAGCCTGGATGATCTGACTGGCACGAGGGTGCATTCGACTTACCCGGTTGGGTTTATGTCTGGCGTCGACTGCGGCACGGTAAAGATTCGGCATTCCTCCAGGAGCGGGTGTGGTCATATGGTGGAGCAGCTTCCTCCGACGAAAGCCTGGGGGAAGAATTTCATCTACCGCACGCTGATTGGTGGACCCAACACGCGCCAAGCACGTGGTCAGACCGAACCGGTGGACGACGTCATCACCAGGATCCGGATTATACCGGCGGAGGACGACACGCAGGTTGTTTATGGGACGGACACCGGACGCATTGGGAACAACCTCGATTTCACAATCGGCCGCCGTGAGACGGTTCACATCACAGCCATGAAACCTGTTCTGGTAGTGGCTTTTGTTCTCTATCATGGCGCCTGCGATCGGGGATGCAGGAAACGCTCCCCTACAATGGTATCCATTCCACCGCTAGGGCAACCTGCCGATGACCTCATCTTCAGCACGGTCAACGCTACCGACAAGCGAGACGACGCCGAGATGTCGCATCTTCTGAACGTCATGTACGACTGCGGGTGCTTCCGTCGTCTCACCTGGCAAAACGACGCGCAGACGGAGGTCATCACTGAATCGTTTTCTCCAATCAGCGATCAGATTTGTTGGAATCAGTTTCGGTTGACCCCAGGTCGCTATCATCTGTCAACGGCTTCGGCTGGGAGTGCGCCACCTTGTATTTTATCAGCATTCCTGTTTGGGCATGGAACAAATGGAGGCTACGCATTTCCCCTCGGTCTTGACAGAGCAAGTGGTAAGAGTCATTCAAATATTCTCTTGGAAAGACCGTCTTACGATAGATAATACGGACCTTAGCATGACGACGGTATGGCCAATCACAACGTTATTTCTCAAGCACGGGATAATCTAGCGGGCCGCTAAGGTTGAGAACTGCTAACAAGACGGGAGTGCCAATCACAACGTTAACTCGAAGGTTCATTCAAGAAGTAGCGTTGTGTTGGTGCACCCTTCTGGAACGGACCTTAGAGCTAACGTTGTGATCAGCCCTACCGTCTTCTATGCTAAAGGTCCCTATTGAAATACAGAGGGATAACGGAAAAGCAATTCATGAGAAAAAAATATGTACATCCAATTTTTATTCATTCTTTTTATTCTTTATTCACGAATATTATACAGAGTAGCCTGATCAGCGATTGATAAAAGCATAACTTACGATGTACACGTGATAGAATAAAAATTTAATAGTATATTAAAAAAAAACGGGACTAAAATCAAATCATAATTAAGCAAAACACATAATTCAGGAAGATGACAACCAATGTCATGTGTGTGTCCTACTCAATATTTTAAATCATTCGAGATAAGGAATTATTGGTGCAACTAATATACATGTAGTTCAATGGTTAGTCAATCAATATGTGGAATACCTTCACGCTTGTGTTGGGAAATACTTTGTATATGAATCACGATCCTACAGACTTAGCAGTTCATGATATTTTATATCTATTCTCATTTCCCCCAATAGTCCGACCGGCCCAGTTTATGGCACCCACATCAGCGGTCGGTAGCGAATTCTTCATCGCGTTCGCGGCATATTTCCGCGGTAACCGCAGAGGACCCAAGCTACTCATTCATCGGGCATCCCCGGCTGAGGCTGGCCGACCTATCCACGGCATGATCAACTCCGGGGCGTACTCACAAGGGTTCACCATTCCAGTCGGCACGCAGAGCATCGAGGTCGCGCTCCCAACCGCAGTGGTCCTATACGACACCCGCGATGAGACGGCGCACCCAGTCGAGGTGATGACGCAGGGTAAGGTTCTCTTGTACGGACTGAACGATGCCTTCAGCGACGAAAGATCCGATGCTTTCCTAGCTCTTCCGACACCCATGATGGGTCGGCAGTACCGATTGGTGACGTCGCACCAGAACACCTTTTTCGTTATCATCGGCATCCACGACGAGACGTTCGTCGACATGAGACTGCGAGGGAGCCTGTTTTTCAGGAACCATGTCTATTACGGAGGAACGAGCGTCGGTTTTAAGATCAACCGGCATCAGGTATTCTTCTTCATGTCGGTAGAGGATCAGACTGGTACCCATATTGTTGCAAGCAAGCCTATCTCGGTGCTCTCAGGAGCCACGTGTGGGCGTTCTTACTATGTGGACGATGATGAGGAGAACGATGACCGATGTGGACATCAGCTTGAGCACCTGCCACCGGTGGAGCGGTGGGGCCGTCGGTTCGTTGCGTCAGCGATGCGCGGTTACGACAGCGGGGAGGTCACGACGTACATCATGGCTTCGCACGCGAACACACGCGTCAGTATCAACGGTGACGAAGAAAACAGCGTCCATATCAGGTCAGGCCAGCTTCATCGCGTGTCTCAGAGTGAAACCGGAGGACTCCACACTCTCATCGAATCGAACCAACCTGTTCTAGTGTACCAAGTTCCCAACTCGCGCCCTCTAATCCATACCCATGGAAACTCATTCCCGAGCCTTACGCTTGTACCTAGTGTGGACGACCCCGCCGAAGACATGGGATCATCTCGCTGGCCTATCCCCTTGTCTACTTTCAACCTTCGGTACATGAACACCACGAGTAGCTTCGCCAACATCGTCGCACCCTGCGCATCCACCGCTAACGTCACCCTGAACGATGCGGCTCTTGCCGCTTCGGACTGGTCTGAATCGGTTGCGGAGTCTGGTTTGTGCGTCGCGCGCACGCGGTTGGAGAATGGTGGGAGTAATCAGCTTGATCCAGGTGGAGCCAAAGTATCGATTGTTCTGTACGGATTTTCTCCTGCATCTGCGTACACTTGCCCTGGTAATCTGTAAGCGAGAACTAGAAACAAGCACTATGAGCATAATGGACAGAGAAACTGGACAAAATAAACAACTCGATCCCGTTCAGGGCCTTCACAGATATGGCAATGGCAGTAACAAATAGAAAATAAATCCCCTGCTTATTCAGTGAAAGAGTACTCGCTAAATCTTTGCAGATTTGAGGAGAATGACAATTATTTTGTATTCTATGCAAATGCATTGTTATGGCTGGAACGGGCGTTGTCTACTTTGTCCGTTCTTCTTAACCGTGAGATTTATATGAGGGAATATGATTTTTTAAATGATGGGCATTTTTTTGTTTTATGATTGCTGTAAATTCAATGACTAACACTGCCAAGAATCTAGTTCCATATTTACAACCATGCGCGCACCCAGGATTTTGATACCCGGGGGCTGAGCACGGCGCCCC
>BQKZ01014888.1:0-12589 GCA_036244855.1 Temnopleurus reevesii | reverse complement strand
CAGTGGACAGAGCACGTGGAGAATGACATAATTTCGCTTTTAACCGGTTTGAGGTTATCATATTAGTTTTCCCTTGTCTACACAAGTCACGTTGTGCTTTGTTTGTAACATAAGATTATTTTAATCATTCATTTTTCCAAATTGAAGTTCTTTGCAAGTTCTCGATATTCGCTTTAATAACATATTACCTATTAATTCCAATCAATGGTCCATGCAGTAACGTATCAGACCAAAACAAAACATAAAATATATTATACCACAGTGCATTCGGTCTGAATTAGTGGAATAATGAATAATAGGGGTAAACGGTTCATAAAATAATGGTACATGAATTGCAACATGATAATGATATTGATAATGCATTAATAGTTTAATGATAGCTTAGTGTGGTTATGAGCGCTAGGAAGTAATGGCATACAAACGGAAGTATAAATGATTGCGTAATAATAAATGAATGTCCTAACAGCCTAGGCAGACGACTGGGGCACCTAAAATGTATTTCTATTTTTAATGTTCAGTGCTTGAAAATTTCGTTGATGATGAGAGTGAGATAAGCACTTATTTTACGCTCATTGTTATAGAACTTGTATCCGTTGTCGATTAAGACTTATCTTCAAGAAGAGTGAAATAAGCGCTTGTCTCACTCTTCTTGAATAAAAAATATTAATGTTACAGATCGGGTCTTGTGACTGTTGGCTTTTTGTGTTAGATCAAAGTCATGTGACTGATGGCCTGTGTTAGATCGGGTCATGTGACTGATGGCTTGTTGTGTTAGATCAGGTCATGTGACTGATGGCTTGTTGTGTTAGATCAGGTCATGTGACTGATGGCTTATTGTGTTAGATCAGGTCATGTGACTGATGGCTTATTGTGTTAGATCTGGTGTCTGGTCATGTGACTGATGGCTTGTTGTGTTAGATCGGGTCATGTGACTGATTGTTTCTTGTGTTAGACCTAGCTTGTTTATACCCGTATCGCTTGAGCATTTATTTTTACTTGTGTACTGGTTGGATTTCATGCAATAGTATTATTTCTTCTCTGGTAGGGCTGTAGTTCCTGGAGTTTGCCATATGTCACCATCCCGATCTGTGATATTTCACCAAATTGCCTTTTGGCAAGATCCCTATGCAATAAAATTACCCATAACATAGAAGATGGAATAAGCGCTTATTACATTCTTCTTGTCCCGGATACTTCTCGACTTTTGTTAGGGTTATTCTTCATGATCTTGAATAACTTCAAGATTACTAATTTCTTTATTACAAAACTGTTGATTATTTCCGTTTGTTCTATGGCGTTACTTCCTCGTGCTCATTCTGTGGTATCCCTATGAAATATTTTCATTAGCAATCGGATATCCTGGGAAGTAGTAAAGTACCTTTCCGTTTCATATCATGCAGAGTGCTCATACTCAATCTTAACAATCTTTATGTTAGTATTGGAATTGTTACCTTAGGTTGAGTCTTTGGAATATTTTCCCTGTTCTTTATGACCCGTTCAAAGACGCCCATGCATGCCAGGAGCTAAACGGTTAAAATCAAAATGGGAGAAGCAGCTTGCTCTTGTGTCTCCTACTTGCCCTTTGTACCACCAGGGAGGTGCACATCCCTGGTATCGGGGAATTCTCTCTGTTCAGCTTTTCAAAAAATCCAAAGGCGGTGTTTCACCAAGATAAGAAAGACTTTAAGGCTTTAAGAACGGCTTTAAGATCAAACGGAATCTGTATTTGGGCAAAATCATTCATAATGTTATACGTGTATTCAGCACAAGTCGTTCTTAAAGTCTTTTGTAACTTGGTGAAACACCGACCATGTTCATTTTTCATGAAGCTGTTTGTAGATATACGCACCACTGGCGACCATTTCCTCCACTCAGTTGCTCGAATCTCCAAAGCACATCAAGCACAAGCAAAGGGGTCATCATTCGTGCGTATCTCTACAAACGGCTTCATGAAACAAACGCCGATAGGTGATGTTTCACCGAGGTACGAAAGACTTAAAGAACGACCTTAAGAACGACTGGTATCAATTCGTGATTTGTAATATTACATGTATTCAGTGCAAGAACCGATATCAGTCGTTCTTAAAGTCGTTCATAAAGTCTTTCTTATCGAACGACTGGTATCAGTTCTTGTGCCTAAGATTTGTAATATTACATGTATTCATTGCAAGAACCGATATCAGTCGTTCTTAAATTCGTTCATAAAGTCTTTCTTATCGAACGACTGGTATCAGTTCTTGTGCGTAATGATTGATAAATGTGCGAGTATTCAGCACAAGACCTGATACTAGTCATTCTTTGCAAGTATTTTTGCATATGATATATGCAGAAATATGCAAAGAATGACATATTTTACTTACAAATATATTATATGTGTAAATAAAATATGTCAGCATGTACTCTGCTAATATTAGGGAACCAACTGTCCAGGATATCTCAAGAGTAGGAGTTGCCATCTTACCAGCGTGTTGCTCGTGGACTTTGTAACCTGAACGAACCATACACCGCATTGTCAGTGAGCCACTATGATCTTGATTGATTCCATGGATGCATGCTTGGTGATGTTCCTTTCTAACTACTCGTAGCATGTCAGGGTCGTTCAGTTGTTTCCATGAAGATCTACTGACGAGCATCGGAAGGGAGACATTCTGCAAGGGTTCACCCGGAGATTGTTCGTGTCCCCTCGTCAAGGGGATCGAAAATGTCCCCGTTAATTGAACAGACATGCACAGCTGGCCAATCACACTGGAGTAGTCTCCCATGTGTAAGTTTGCAGGAACAGTCATTCTATGGTGTCTTCCCCATGATCAACAGAGACTGCCATGTAACATATTCCCATTTCCTTGGGACAGATGAGGACATTGCTGAAGACTCCGTCTGGAACTCAGAATTTGATTTCTTGAACATCACTTCGGATGCAGTTGGAAATCCATCAATGACATGTGCACACTTACTAACCGCACTCAACGTGGGTTCAAATAGATCATCCAGTGTAGAACTTTTAGTGTGTTTATTATTCAGAAATGCAGTTCTTGATACTTTACGATCTTACAAGGGAACATGCCTAGAAAGACATGTTCAAATTTTGGTGGAAATAATTCCACCCATTCTCAACAATGTACACATGTATCTGCTTTGAGCATCACTTCGGGCACAAATGAACATCAACTCAATGACATCCATCCTTACTAACCACACTCGAAGAGGGACCAAAGATACTAGTGCATATTTTTGGGGGTGGGGGAGTGGTGGTCATTATCTTGAAAAGCAGTTATTGGTGCTTTATTATCTTGTTAGGGGGGACATATCCGCAGACTTAAAATATGTACTGCACTCAACCCAGGTGTGGTGTATGGTTACCTGGCAGGAATATATTCTTTGAAATGCATGAGCACCTCGCAAGCTGCTATTGATAAAGCCAGGGTAATAATGCTGCATTAATTGTAGGGACTTCCAACGGAAGTAATTAACGCTATATAAGAACTGTGTATTATTATGTGTGGCAAATTAGGATGGAAAAATATTCAGCCAAGAATGAATGATGGAATGTAAATTAGAAATAAGCTGGAAAATGGCATGGCATAGTTTTTCAAAGAAAACTGTACACTTTTGAAACGTCTGTCAAGATGACATTTTAAACTATTATCAAAAGATAATCATATTTCTATATAACACTGTATAAACTATTTCCGAAAAGTCAAGTGGGCCACAGACAATAGAACCGTACGCCGTGTATTCAACTGTACGGACACAACAATCACAAGCCGATTCCGATTTAGTTCAGATTCTAAACGATCTCTTTTCTTTCCATTGCTGCAAGACTGAAAGATGGCGCGACCCCGAGAATTCACGGGCGACGAAAAAATCTCAGACCCAACATTCTCGCGTTCTATACGAAGATATGATGACGCGCCATCTATCGGTTGTGCTCGTATACCACTGGGGCAGAGCAATTATGAAACCGTTCAGAATCTGAACTAGTTCCGATTTGAATAGCATTACAGAGGACCATTGAATTCGCGTTTGACTTAATCTTTCGAAAATAGTCTATCGTGTTTTATAATCAATGATACAAAAAAAAATCGTTCATCTTTGCGTGAACACCAAGGCCCGTATTCCGATAGCGAGGTTTAAGTTAACCATGGTCTAAATCTGTGGTTTAAGTATGGGTAGCCAAAAGTGCCCAAATTTTATTTACAATGAATAATTCGTATGTTAACTGCTCTCTTTTCCCCATGCTCTAATGTGGAAAAGTATTGAAGTTTTTACTCTGAGACAGTTTTAAATAATATGAGTGCCAAATGGGCTGGTAAATGAAACATCGACTATAATAGATTCAAGCCTCTTTTGGCTTCCCATACTTAAACCACAGATTTAGACCAGGGTTAACTTAAACTTCGCTATCGGAATACGGGTCCAACTGTTTATGTCCAGGGCACAGCTGGGCAAATGCTGGGTGTCACAAATGTCTTACGCCCAAATGCACTTGAGGTGATCTCACAGAACTCGTCGGAACAATTTTATTCTCATCTAAAGAAGTTTTTCTCGGCCATGAATTAATGCTAATTTTTGTGATTTTGTCAGAACGTCTTCCAAGTTTTATTGATCTTATTCAATTATGCGATACTGAGAATCTATTCATTCATGCGTTGATGAGAATAGGCGGGTTTACTAATAGATGCAATTTTTATGCATACCTCTAACACAAAGGTTGTTCTTGACAACCAGAAAGCTTGCCCGAGGCTTGCCAGAGCTTGCCCGACATAGCAACACGTAATGTATGCAAACTTGATTCCAGTTATTGTAGTCTTATTGTTATCGACCGGGCTATGGATAACCACGGAACTACGTTAAACGCACATAAATTGGAATATACATGTATAAGTAAACCCGCATATTGATTAATTCCTTTCCAAATAGATTTCCATTTTACGAATTATCGATATCAAAACACATATTTTCAAGAACATTTTCAAGCAACCTAGCCAAAGCTCGTGTCATGATGAAAATTATGGTTTTTTATGTAGTTCATTACACTCCCGTCTCTTTATCGTGTCTTAATGAAATTGAATGAAATGACATGAAATGTACATTGTATGTTATAGAGAATCATTTTTTTTACTTATTCGTATATATAATTGGATACAAAGTGTTGTCTCCATTGATTCGTTCATACTATTGAGAATTGTCCCAGTATTTAAAAATGTGCTTTACTTAATCTAATGATGACCAAATTCTTTAAGTCATATTTATTTTCGTTCGATTACTACGTGATCATTTAAATATCTTCAATATCTTATTTCTGTTTATATCTTTACTTTAATATGCGAAATCGTAGCTGTTGAAAATTTGGCATGGCTCTACTATGCCGTTTACTCCATGTATTTTTATTCAGTTGTTCAAAGTGCAGAATACATAAAGCACCTGCTTTTTATTGCTCTGTTATTCGTGTCGATATGCTCTTTAGATATTTCTTTAGCTTTTATTCATCCTTTGATGTAATTAAACTATATTACATTGTATATTAAGAGAAGTGTAAAACGGCGTTTCTCTGTTGGCCGTACCTACACTGCGCTATCCAGGGTTGCACTAAAACGGGGGAGAGATTTGCTTCAAAAATTTGCTGACTACAAGCCAAAAAGAAAGGAAAATGGAATGAGCCCCTTTACTTTATTTGTTATGTTTCTTTATTCCAACATTTTTGCGGGACCGCACGCTTCCTCTGCCCGCACCCCTGGCAGTGTAGTAAAATTACGCTTTTCCGTAATAACGATAAAGCGTAATCTCAGACTACTATTACGTAACTCATTGCTCCGCGGAGATACACGTGAGGGATTATCCCAATCCCATTCTAGTCGTTCGCCCAAATGTCACACAGCTGCATGCATGATACATGCGATCGGCCCAATTTTCCCTTTTGAACAAAACGACTGGCGAATTCATTGCCAGCCATTTCTTGAAGTGAAACAATTTTTTTTAACGTTTATGACTGGAAAACGCCACGGGGAAATCTAAATCGGCACGGTTCATCTGAAAGCTCGATCGCCAAACTTCCCAAGTATCACACTCACAGACCCTCCCAATGCTGTGCTGGGAATCCTTAGGTTGTTGATCGAGGGAAGCTTTTGGTATCGGTCCTTGGTTTTCTAATTGTAATTGAGTTTACGTGCATTTTCGCTCAGCGTGATTCAGAGGACAGCGCTCAAGGAGTGATCGATCAACGCAAGTTATGACGGTTTTGCGTTATTACGGAAAAGCGTATAATTTTACTACACTGCCTGGATACCCGTCTGATGTATCCTAAATTACGTCATTAACACGATTCAACACGACTCTTTGTTAATTCGCAGTTAACTGCCTCAGAACAAAGAGTCGTGTTGAATCGTGTTGCATCCCGCGTCCTAAGTGACCAGGGTCATATATATATATATATATATATATATATATATTCAATTAAATTCATGTAAATATCAACTGATACTTATCCTTAGCCACACGCATGATCTGGTTATCATCAACCAGGTCACAAATAATCCATATGTTTTGTTAACTTACAACACAAAAGTACCAGTAATTATGAGCATGCACATTTATATAAATATACCCCGTCATAATGTCGTAAGTTAGAACTGTATTTTTTTACATTGCTAATATTTTCAAGAAAGTGAAAATAAATGAAAAGAATTTAATTGAATTGAAAAAGAATAGACCAATTTCGCGATGTATTCAAATTAATTCTCGGTTACCCCCAAAACGAACTACATATTCAATTGTCAAAAAATAATGAGTCCAATAGTAAGAATGCTACTTGCATACAGCAACGTTGCTTGGTTGGACAAATATTGGAAAATCTAGCAACAACCACTGCATTTTCTACACAGCCTTTCTATTGAAATAAGATTATTTTATGTCAGGTGAACAATTAGTTTCTCATTGTCGCAGTTCGTTGAACGAATAAGCGTGCATAGAATTATAATATATTACGAAATGAGTGGGCCATTGAATATGTATTATACCAAACGTTTTATTTCAAAGTCAATTTAACCAATGATAAAAATAAATGTTTGTCTTTGTTGCTCTATGTGTAATTTTCTTTGTATTGATTGCAGATTTTATTATATCATTTATAAAGAAATAAACTCTATGTGTTACTGCGAATAGGCGGGTTTACTTATAATGTGGATTGTATGCGATTAAAAAAAAAAATTCTCGACAACCCTAAATCTTGCCCGAGGCTTGCCCGACATCGCAACAAGTAATGTATGCAAACCTGATTTCAAGTATTGTAGTCTTATTGTTATAAGACGGTTTAAGGAATACCACGTAACTACGTTCAGTAGCAAGAAACGCACATCAATTTGAATATATAACTAAACCCGCCTATTACAGATGAAATCTTTATTTACAATACACAAAATTTAAGTAAATAAAGGTTTGTTTGTTTTTTTCTACTTTAACAATTGAATTTATAATTCTTTATGTGTATGATTGATGCAATAATTAGAACGAATCATTTTTGCAATCTCAGCATATTTCATTTTTGCCTTTCACTAGAGAGATATTTCATATAGGTTCAGTGCTGCTTACTCCATTGCTTCTATATAAGCAAGTGGTACTACAATTTAAGTCAAATCAAAATCTTGAAATTTCATTATATCAGATTTTTACTTGAATTCTAAATAACACATTTTTTTCATGTACATACTAAAATCCAGATGAAGTATAACCGAAATTAAAAATGTGTACAAAGTTGATTGATGATACTCCTGTGATGTGACATATACATTGTATAACCAACTTCAGTTCATTATTTGTATTTTTTGATATATTTGAATGGATTTTTGTTACACATTTCAAATAATTGATATCATGATTTGATATATATATATGTATGGGTACTATAGAATTTTACAAATGAAATTAGTAGAAATAGATCGCAAGTGAAGACGTAGTCCTCAAGTATTGTGATTTAACCCTCAAATAGAGGGCTTAGTCATCTATACGTCTGCACTTGCGCTCTATATTTCTACTCATTTCATTTTTGAATAATTTAACGGAACGCGGTCGCTTCATGATTTATATATTTATATTTCTCCTATTTGTTTTGTACTTAACAAATGTACACTTGTTCCACTTTCATAATTCATATCATCCACCTGTTCATCAAATGCAACATTTACTACTACTGCTACTACTACTACTACTACTTCTACCTCTACCTCTACTAAATCAATTTCTATACTTCTACTTATTTCACCCTTTCAGTCCCTTTTTCTATTTCCTTTACTCAACCACTATCAACCCTTCACGCAAATTTCTCTATTTGATTTCCACTGCTCCATTGTCATTATACGAAATATTATTTATATATTTTTTTTAATTCAGATACAAAATGAATAACCATCCTAACCTCATTCCCAAAATAATCTACCAACGCAACTGGAACTTGCTTTTGTCATATTTCTTTTTTAGTCTTCTCCTTCGTCTAGAAATATAATTCTTCCTCTCACACCTTCCACCACCCTGAGAATGTAAACTTTTTTGCCGTTATGCTCCTCGAGTTCTTGTAAAATATTAGTTTTACGACAATTGTAGTATAAATTACCACGTTGTACTTCTAAAGTAACTTCATTACTATGATACATTAATTCCTCGTGTTACTAAACGTCTAATGTCACAACATGTTTAGTGTTCTTATACACGCCAGGTCTTTGTACACTCTTAGTGTACTTCAATTTTAAGTACACGCTCCTAGTGTTAGTACACTCCTAGTCTTCGTACACTCCTAGTCTTCGTAAACTCCTAGTGTTAGTACACTACTAGTCTTCGTATGCTCCTAGTCTTAGCACACCCCTAGACTTAGTATACTCCAAGTGTAAGTACACTCCTAGTCTTAGTACAATCATAGTATTAGTACAATCCTAGTGTTAGTACACGCTTAGTGTTAGTACACGCTTAGTGTTAGTACACACCTAGTGTTAGTACACACCTAGTGTTAGTACATGCCTAGTGTTAGTACACTACTAGTCTTCGTATGCTCCTAGTCTTAGCACACCCCTAGACTTAGTATACTCTAAGTACATTCCTAGTCTTAGTACACTGCTAGTGTTAGTACAATCATAGTATTAGTAAAATCATAGTGTTAGTACAAGCCTAGTGTTAGTACAAGCCTAGTGTTAGTACACGCCTAGTGTTCGTACACGCCGAGTGTAAGTACACGCCGAGTGTAAGTACACGCCGAGTGTAAGTACACTCCTAGTGTTAGTACACAGATAGTACAAGCCTAGTGTAAGTACACGCCGAGTGTTAGTACACGCCTCGTACACTACAGTATCACGAGTATTAGACTTGTAGTTACATTTATTACTCTTCTAGATATTTTACCCTCCTAGTAAAGTCAGTATACTCGTAGTTTTATTGCACCAATCGGACTACACCTATATCGTAGCACCC
This sequence comes from Temnopleurus reevesii, assembly GCA_036244855.1. NCBI lineage: Eukaryota > Metazoa > Echinodermata > Echinoidea > Temnopleuroida > Temnopleuridae > Temnopleurus > Temnopleurus reevesii. The sequence goes on along the minus strand of BQKZ01014888.1, from coordinate 3,136 downwards.
ATATTCCCCTTATCAGATACGCCTCCATCATCTGATTACGCCCATAGTTCTAGATCCATTTATATACTATCTCAAAATCCCAATATTTGCACCTTTGTGCCCCTTTTCTCTCTTGAATATGTATTTTTCATCTATAACTTACTAGCACCATATCATCACTGCATTAAATCATTAAGAAGTATTGTTGCATTTCTATGTCTAAAGTGTTTTATTGCCATTATCTTGATTATTATTTATATAATATTGGATGGCAATAAATGGAATACCAGGGAATATTGCACGAGTTAGGGCAATATTGCACGAATCGAAGATGAGTGCAATATNTACTTTTCATGCAATTAAATAAATTTCATAGAATACAAGTAAATTTCACGTACCTGTCAGTGTCCTGCGAGTTTCAGCCTTATTGATTATGGACATATCTTGCCTGACAGATGTCACCCTTGGTCGGCCACTTCTTGGAAGATCTTTGACCTCTCCAGTTTCCTGAAATTTTGCTCTAAGTTTCCTTATGGCATTGGGCAAAACCCCTAGTCTCCTGGCCACCTCCTTAACCGGAACCCCAGCTTCAAGGAAAGATGTAGCTCTCCCTCTTTCAAAAATTTGCAGACGCGGCATGACGCAAAATGGCCATAAGCACATTAATGTGATCAACCCAAATTGGAATTAAAAAGCACATGGCTTCGACCAAAATTTTCATATTGAAAAGGCCTATTGTTTAAAAAGTATGCAAAACATCTGTTTAATAGGGAAGCATATTGTACCTGAAGAAATTCCCGAGAATTACATAACAATTTAAAGAGGTCGTTTGCTAATTTGCATATAGGAAATGTACACAATATGCTTCATATAACTTTAAGTGCAACTTTTTTTCCCATGCATTTTGACATAAAATTCATTTTTCACACCTATAATGATATCTGGTGGCAATGATATGCCGTTCATGTTGTGGGTAATAAAATTCCCTATCCATTCCCGTTTGAATTATGAAAATCGGTAAAATACTTTTTGAGATATATCCAAAAATGCTAGGGGGTAACTTACTTTTTTGGTTGAGTGTATATATATGTATCATTAATCAGGTGGTGGCAAATGCACCCCTTGGACTAAGGTAATCGAACAGCCCAGTGGGATTAGGGTTAGCAGCTCCAGAAAAGACGATACATTCTATGCAACGCCATTTTGCCAAGCGACATTCCTCTTAGGTGATAGACTGGCAATTAAGAACCTAAAATGTGATGTTTGGTTTTTTGTTCTAAAATGGCTCTTGACAAACTAATAATACCCCAATATGTTTTTTCTCAAAATTATACGTTTTTTAAAGTGCTTATTAATTATGCATTTGTAGCATATTACTATTTACACGATTCAATCGGACTTTATTATGTTCGATTAATTTTTTCTTAGCCCTGACTTTTTACGAGCTGTACTCATTTCAGAAATAATGCTTATAAAATTACATTGTCATTAATCTATGTGTTGACATTAAGGGAAAAAAAATGAAATTAGATATAATTAATTTCTTCTTCCCCATGTATTTTAGGGTGTTTGAAATGGATGTATCATCAGGTAATTTATGAAATAAACTTGATAGTGATATAGATTCATAACATACCATAGTACTGAATATAGTTGTAGAATGGGGATATTATGTAAATTTGTCATTGATTGATACACAAATTAATAAGCTAAAGAATTATGCATATTGGTGAATCATGTGATCCTTGGTGATGACAGATATATTTTCTCAATTCAATTGATTTAGTTACTAGTTTATCACAATTCAATTAATTGTATATGGTGTTGAGAATTGGTGGAATTACTTCAAACAAAATTGTTACACGTCTTCTGAGACATGTCCCCCTGTGACAAGATAGTGAAGTACCAAGAACTGCATTTCTGGAGGATGAACAAAGTAAAGAAATCAAAGGTGGTTGATATTTTTAATCCCTCGTCGAGTGTGGTTAGTAAGTGTGCATATCATTGAAGGATTTCCACCTGCATCCGAAGTAATGTTCAAGAAAACTTATTCTGAATGCCAGATGGAGTCTTCAGCAATATTGGCACCTGTCTCAAAGAAACAGGACTGTGTCACATGGCAGTCTCTGTTGATCATGGGGAAGACACCATAGAATGACCGTTCCTGTAAACTTACACATGGGAGATTACTCCAATGTGATTGGCCAGGAGGAAGAGTGTCCAGATGTGCAAGTCTGGGCAGTTAACGGGAACATTTCCGATCCCCTTGACGAGGGGGCACGAATAATCTCAGGTGAACCCTTGCAGAATGTTTCCCATCCGTTGCTAGTCAGTAGATCTTCATGTAAACAACTTGACGACACTAACATGCTACGAGATGTTAGATTGGAACATCACCAAGCGTGCATCGATAGAATCAATCAAGATCACAGTGACTCACTGACTATGGGGTGCATGGTTCGTTCAGGTTACAAAGTCCACGAGCAACACGCGGATAAGATGGCAACGCTCACCCTTCTGAGATAGCCTGGAAGCCGTTGGTACCTAAATGTTAGCAAGGTCCATGTTAGCACATTTTAATGAACAACTGCCTAAGTTCTTGAAAATACGCGAAAAGAGGAATCCCTTTCACAGAGGGCAAATAGGAGACGCAATGTCCCCCTATATATTTTCTTTTCTCGCTATGATTTTTCAGCCGCCTGGGATGTCTTTGTCTAAGTCATCAACGGCATGATCAATTCTGTCAAAGAATAACATCAGGTAACAACCTAAAAATCAAAGATTGGAAGGTCCTTCCACCCCAACAATATCAACTAGATTTCTTAAGGCAAAAAGGGGTGTAAAGGGATGTGTTTTAATCACTTATAGAAATATCAACCATTGCCATTCTCAGATTAAACTAACGACTTACGTTTTGATTGTTTCTAAAAAAAAAATAGTTAAGATTGAGTATAGACTTCTTTAAATTAAACCAATTTACATTACCAGACCATACACATTTATTCGTCAGGCTTTTTGTGCTTCAAACAACTAACTAATCTAATTAAACCTAATTTTAGATTGCATTCGTAATCATATTTTAAGAATAATTTTGGTGTTTGTCTTTGTAAATTTGTTAAAAGGACAAACAAAACATCTGGTTCTCTTGTCAATTCAA
>BQKZ01014847.1:0-10868 GCA_036244855.1 Temnopleurus reevesii | reverse complement strand
TTACATTTCTCTTGGATGCCATTCCTGCATACTCTGTGACGATAGTATCTTGGCCATCTTCTTTGCTTTCTGTTCTCTCAACGCTCTCTCCTCTTCCGACTCCTCTCGATCCATCTCGCTGTCGTTGTCGTCTGCGGGGTTGTAACGCTCAGGGATGTGGACTTTTGCTGGGATACCAAGCTAAAATAAAATGGATAAAATTTATGTCATGAGAAAACAAATTCAAACAGAATGCATAGTTGTGCTTTTAGAAATGGACCTGCTACATAATATACATTTCACAGATTCCAACTGCAAATAAATGTTAATCAGGATATTCTCCCACAAAGAGAACTTTTAAATGGGAGCATAGTGATTGTGACACAAGAATATTTTGGAGATCATAAAAACTCTCTATTGCTCTCTTAGATTAAGGGGGTGTTGATCAAAAGTTGCAATTGATCAGTACGCGCCTTTCAAAATCATTGTTTCATGCGCCTTTTGTTAGAAACGCGTATCGTGCACAAATGAAAATGCATGTTACAATTTTCAACTGATTTGCATGCGATCAATTGCAGCTTTTGAACAACACCCCCCTTAAATTCATACATGTATTTCATCAAAATTGAAATGCATAAGAAGTGTATCTGAAAATGAATCTACATAATACATTGTACAACAGTCTATAAATTTCAGTAAATGTGGAATGAAGAATTGTGCTCCATAGTTTGGGGGCATCTCCCTTTCATGCACTGTAAAAAAATACTACATGTTGTTCTTTGCATTTTTTTTTTACATAGAATGCATTGTTCTTATCAGAATAATACTGATTAATTTATCATTTTGTTGCAAATGAGTGAAAAAATGACTTAGAATATGATTTACAAGATAATGCCTCTTATTGGAGCAACCCCTATAGTTTTCAATGACACTAAACATAGACTGTATTACTCTGATTCAAACAATAACTGTTTGTGCCTGGAACATATCATTGATTCATGCTTAATCATTTTTCTACACTAGTTAGTATAAAAAAATCATACTTCGTTTACAATCTGGTAATATTCTGTAATACAACTCTACATTGAACGTAACAAAAACAACATAATTGATGTACTATCTTTTGAAATCACACCATGCAATTGGTATCACAATGGGTTAACCCATGAAAATGAGAAGACTCAACCTAAAAAAAAAACTTTCTGTGCTCGATCTCATCAAAACACAGATGAACGAGAAGGAATAAAAAAAGAGAGAAAAAAAAAAGAAAATAAGAAGAAGTAGAAGGAAGAGAAAACAGAAACAAGAAGAAGAAGAAGATGATGGAAAAGAAGAGGAAGAATAATAAGAAGGAAAAAGTAGAAAAGAAGAAAGACAGTGAGAGAGCAAGACAATAGAAAAGAGTCAAGGCTTTGTCTTTACAATAACAACAAAAAATATTGGACATACACTGTGTATACAAGAAGGTATCCATGTGGAAAATCCCTGTATAAAATTATTCCAAACTTAATCTCAAGAAGATTCTTTCCTTGCAATAACGAAGAAAACTTGCAACCTATGAACGAAGCACCGCAAACATGCCATGCACATCAGGAAAAGTTCCAAATACGCAGAACGATATTTCAAAATGTGTATCTTACAAGCTCATTCCTATATCAGATGGAAATTAAAAATTGTGATGTGGTGAACACTACATACCCCAAATTAGGAGCATTTTATCTAGAAGTAATTTCCAGGCCTAAACTAATTCCTTATTCTAACAAAAATGCAATGTCATGATTAAACTTATTTTTTTGGCCACTGTATACGCCAATATTTTTGCAATTGTTAACTATTTCAAAATTTTAGCATGTTTTTACTTTCATGTTTTTTTAAACTATATTTGTAAACATATGAATGTGCGCCATGAAGAGTGGAAAATTTCGAAGGCCAATACCTACAAATTTGTGATAATGAAACCATTGCATGAATTTAAGTTCATACAATACATTTTTTTCAGGAATAATCATTGGAACACTAAAAAGTTGTCGACTCATTGTTGTACCAAGAATGAATCTTTCAAACAATAGAGGGGAACAGATAATTTTTCATACAAGAAAGTAGACTCCCGATTCACACAGAAGATTCTTCAAAACCATCCAGTCACATCAACCACGCTGACATGCTATATCAAGCAAATGGTGCTACATCAGGCAAGCAGCTAACCGTAAACAGATGGGCCGGGAGGTGAAGCTTGTCGGCCGAGATCATGAAACAACCTCGCGTAAAGCGGCTCTTGGCCCGACGGTAGGCTTGTGGCATCGTACAGAAGATGTACTTTCAAAAAAAGTGGAACCATACATATATTTGTTATGGTTTAAAAAAAAAATTACATTAATACACTAACTCTTGAAAAGGATACTTTTTGGATCAAAATATAAGATTTCTTTGTCTTTTATTCCAATTTTCTTTAAGCTTTCTTGACTTTATGATATAACTGAATCTTTTTTCTCAGAGAAAAATCAAATAAATTTAGAGGGGAGCCAAGGGGTGGCAGGAAAGTGAGAGAGAAGAGAGATTGACGAAGACATTTCACTGCTTTGGTTTTGATAACAAAGAAAATATCTAGCTTTTTGTATCAAATTATGACAAAAATACAAAGTACATGATTGTAGCCTATTGCTTAAGCACAACACCTAGTCTAAATCTCAGCACACCACAAAACGGTTTGATTGTAAAAAAAACCCTGATGTTTATGCTAAATTGCGCATTGTGTGAGCCTAACAAATGTGCTATAGTGTACTCTGTTATCTTGTAGACATGCACACATATAATAATCATAATCATCCTCCTCGTCATCATCACCATCGTCATCATCATCATTTTCATCATCGCCATAAATTATCTTAATCATCAGTTTCATTAATTGTAAACTCATTATCTTTTTGCCATCATCACCATCACCATCACCACCATCACCATGATCATCATCATCCTCATCATCCTTACACAACCATCATCATTGTCATCGCCAATATCATCATCATCATCATCGTCATCATCCTCATCATCATCATCATCATCATCATCATCATCATCATCATCATCATCATCATCATCATCATCATCATCATTGTCTGCACCATCATCCACCACTTACCAATCCTCCGCCCGTTGACTGATCAAACTCCACATTCTTCAGATCGCTCTTGTAGACAAAGTTCCCCTTCTTCCGTTCTTCCTCTTCCTCTTGTTCTTCATCCTTCGTTTTCAGTGCTCTCTCGATTTCACCCATGGGAAGATCGTTTGATAAAGCCTGTTAGCGATTGAAATAAAGATTAAACATGAATTTGAGCTCTGATGTTTTTATTCCAATAGTAATTGGCTGGAAGCAATTGCCTACCTTAATACATTTACTTATTGGTATAAAATAAGATATCAATTAGCAGCGCATGCTGAAGAGCTATTTTTTTTTCTCGGTATAATTTGATATACCTACATCAATTCTGCAAGCATTCCAGAAAGAATGGGGGTGATTCCTTGTTCGAAATATGGTATTGATCCATGTTCAATAAATTCATGTACTCCATGTATGACATCACAAATTAAGCCAAAGTTGCCAATTCAAGGATGCCCATCACAGGTGGAAATGAAACTTTGAAAATTCAGGTTTTGAAACTATTATCCGAGTGTGCTCCAATTTTCACAGAATGATCATCGCTTTGTTCTTAGTTAACTGACAGCAAATCAATGTCTGGGTGAACATCCCTTTACATTGTTATTAAAGTTACAATTAAAAAAGTTAATATTACCGCAAAATAGATATGAAGAAGAGCAAGCAATGGATCAAACGGTTTATGAAAGATACAAAAGTTCACCTCTGATTTGGCCAAAATGAATATTAATTAATTTGACCATAAATGTACACTGAATATTAAACAAACACAATATACATGATATAAGCTAGCTGATTTTGCTGGAAAAGTCATAACAGAATGGGCAAATGAATATTAGAAAATGCGCTCTGAAGTGTATGTCAGTAAGCACGATATTTCCACATGTTATGTTTTCATGCCTTAGCGACAGCATAATACAGATGGCATTAAAGTGAATGTCTGAATTTTAAACAGCTTTGCATAAATTTGCATTACAAACGTTTCTTTTTTTAAATTTTTTTTTACAAATTCTCCTTATGCATTCTTAACAATTCAGGATAACTTCTATCCAGCAGAAGACTTTGATTCAATAGTTTATATCTTTCCCAAAATTTCCACTCATCTTCTAACCAACATAACACAAACAGGCACCCAAGCAATTTGTATGAACCATAATGTAACAATACATTACAAAGAGATTAAGATGAAAAAGGTTAGAAATTGCATGAAATATGGAGACATGTTAAGCAAGCTCCAAACCAAAACGCATTATACAGTTTGCATTAACAAAAGCTGCAAAAAAAAACAACAAAAAAAATGACAATGTTCAAGTGGTGAGTGAAAAAGGTGGGAATATTATGTGGATCTTCTGACGTTTTAGACGATGGTACTGTTGTTCAAAAGTTGCAATTGATCGCAAGTTGCACTTGATCGGAACGAGCCAATCAAAATCTTTGTTTCATGCACGTCTGCTTAAATGCGCATACCGTGCGTGTTACAATTTGCAAAGTTGCAGTTGATTTGCAGTTCATTTTGAACAACAGTAACACCCCTAAAACAGACAGATGATACTGCTAAAATATGGAATAAAACCCCAGCTGTATCACGTCGAACAATTATGAAAAATCCAACAATTCTAAGGAAAAAAGTTTAGAATAATGTTATATATCATATTCTCCCCTTCATATTCACTGCAGTTGGAAGGTCTGCAAGTGGAAAGAAAAATCATGGGTTTAATATTGCACAGCAAACTGGGATAAAAAATAGGCAGTTAGAGGTAAAGGAAAAATGAAATACAAAGTCACATACCAAACACTGTTACAGAACTAAAATCTGCAAAATGATTTAACCCATAAACTGCGAAGGGCCACAAAAGTGGCCCAGAACTTGAAACTGCTATACCACAATTTTGTGTGCATAACAAAAGGCTGCAGATCTATTGTGCATGGGNCATCATCATCATCATCACCATCATCATCATCATCATCATCATCATCATCATCATCATCATCATCATCATCATCACCATCACCATCATCATCATCACCATCATCCTCCACTTACCAGTCCTCCACCTGTTGACTGATCAAACTCCACATTCTTCAGATCACTCTTGTAGACAAAGTTTCCCTTCTTCCGTTCCTCCTCTTCCTCTTGTTCCTCGTCTTTGGTTTTCAGCGCTCTCTCAATTTCACCCATTGGTAGATCATTTGATAAAGCCTGTGGAAAAATTCAAAATAACGATAACATGAGTTTGAGCTCTGATGCTTCTAATCCAATTACAAATGGCTGGGAGCAATTACCTAGTACCTAAAATTTATTCATTGGTATGAAATAAAATATTGATCGGTAGCACATATATTGAAGAGATTGATTTACAAATTTTGTACTATAAATGAAAATTCATAAAAATTTAGGAAACTTAGGAAAACATTAATTATGTTGATAAGATTATTCCAGGTACAGTCAAACCTGTCTATAAAGAAAACCCAGGGGAGACAAAATGGGGTCTTTAATAGCAGGCAGTCTCTATAAACATGTTCATTTTCATGTATATCACATTCTAGGTCCCTAATTCAGGATTGACTGCCCTGCATATGAATCTAATATCATGGAAATGCAAATTAATGACATAGAAATTCAATAATCTTACAATTCTTTAGTTGCTATAAAGTTACAATATGACAAAAGTTAACATACCACAAAAATGTATGTGAGCTAGAGCAAGCAATGGATCATATGCTTTATGAAAAATAGATACATGTACAATCCACTTCTGATTTGAACAAAATGAATATTGATTAATTTGAAAAAAATGTATGCCGATTATTTAAAAAAATGCAATACATAATATAAGCTGAATGGTTCTGCTAGAAAGGCATAATTTCAGAATGGGAGAATGAGCATCAGAAAATGTACATGTACTCTGATGTGTCTGCCAATTAGCACTATGTTTCCACATGCTGTATATTCAAGCCCAAGCAACAGATGAATGCAGATGGCAAGTTTAAAGTGAATGCATGTTAAACAGTTTTGCATTTGCCTAAGTAAAGTTTCTTCTTCAAAGATCTTAATGGTGCATTCTAAACAAGTCATCACAAGACTTTGATTCCATTATCTATTTCTTCACCTAAATCTCTAAATGACATCATGCAAATATGCATCATAGCAATTTGTATGAACAGCAATGTACCGTACCAGTAGAGTACAAAGAGATTAGAAAGGTGAACAAGGTTTTAAAAAAAATTACATGAATATAGACACAAGTTAAGCAGGCCCCAATCCATCACACACATTATGAAGTTTGCATTAACAAAAGCTGCAGAAGAAAAATTGTCAAAGTTCACATGGCAAGTGAAAAGGAAGAGAATATTATGTTGATCTTCAAACTTTTTAGACTAAAACAGACTTGACGAGTCTGTTTAAAAATGCATCAAAATAATTCCTACTAAATCATATAATAAATGTACATGTAGGAAAAAGCACACCATAATTATGAAAAAAGAGAGTTTAAAATGATGTGCTATCAGATGTGCTATCATATTCCCCCTCCATATTCATTGCAATTGGAAGGTCTGCAAGTGTAAAGAAAAAACATGGGTTAAATGTTGCACGACAACCATGAATAGAGTAGGCAGGTTGAGTCAAAAGGACAATGAAATACAAAGTTACATATCAATGAAGTGTTGTTACAGGACCAAAATCTGCAAAAAAATAAACCGCACACAGCATGCATACTGGATGAGAAAAAAAGCACACATTGAAACCCATGACTCAAGCATGTATAAAGGACTGCAAATGAAAAACCTTCTCCATACATAATGCACTATGTAAGGGACCATTGAATGTTGGCACACACAGTCAGGATTGTCTAAAGAGGTCCCCTGTTTCAAGAGCTGATCATCCATATGATCAGTATATTGGCTTATTTCAGTGGGTTCTCACTATTTGAGGACAAAAAAATTGTCAGATTTTTCTCTGATCTTTCCTTGACAAATTTCCGAGCTTCCATAATATATATGTGTCAAATTCATTCAACTTGCATGGATTTCAACTAATTTCATCCTATTTTGTCACATCTCCAATTACCATAGGGCTCCTGCTATTTGAGGAGAACAAAACAATTGTGTGCCGTGATTTCAGTACTTTTTTAACAAAATTCCTGGGGACTTTTTAATGAATGGAAAACATGGAACCATTTTTTTTCCAAGGTAACCCTTATATTTTGTAGAACCCTGTTCAAAGGTAGATTTTGTTTTCTTTAGAATATATCTTGGCTTTGGGGGGCCACTATAGACAGTTTTAACAACATGAAGTACAGCTAAGGGTTAAACAAGCAGAAACCACGACCACAAAAATAATGTACAATCTTTAGGTTCAAATTGTGTCTTTAGAACCTATCTGAAGTTGAAATGACAGTCTGTGGTTAAATGTTTTGCTCCCTTTGGAAGGCCACTAAAGGCAGGTTTGACTATATAAAACTGTTGAAATGAACACAGCAATGAGTTAAACAGGCACAAAATGAAACATATCAAAATCGAAAGTAGGCCTATTCCCAAACAGACATTGTTTGCTTTGGGTGGCCACTATAGACAGACCTGTTTGACTGTACAAACTGTTTGATTGACCACAGCAATGAGTTAAAAGCACATCGGTACCACAAAATGAAATATATCAAAATCAAAAGCAGAATGCCTTTTCCCACACAGAAGATGTTTGCTTTTGGTGGCCACTATAAACAGGTTTTGTCAGCACAATTGTTAAAAGAAGAAAGCACGACCACACAATGAAATATATCAAAATAAAAAGCATGGCTTTTCCCAAATGGACGATGTTTGATTTCAATTGGATGGCCACTATAGACAGGTTTGACAGCACAAATGTTGATGTAGCACAGCAATGAGTTAAACAAGCAGAAAGCATAACCACACAATGAAATATATCAAAATCAAAAGCATGCCTTTTCCCAAATGGACAATGTATGATTCGGGTGGCCACTATAGACAGGTTTGACTGTACAAACTGTTTGACTGACCACAGCAATGAGTTTAAAGCAGAAAGAATAACAAAAAAATGAAATATATCCAAATCAAAAGCATGCGTTTTCCCACATGGACAATGTTTGCTTTGGGTGGCCACTATACGCAGGTTGGACTGAATGTACTGTTTGAATGAGCACAGCAAAGAGTTACATAAAGAGCAAGCACAACCACACAATGATATACATGCATATCCAAATCAAAAGCCTGTCTTTTCCCAAATGGACAATGTATGCTTTCGGTGGCAACTTTAGACAGGTTTTGACTGCATAAAAGTTGATGGAGCATAGCGATGGCTTAAAAAACAAAGAAAGCACAGCACAGCAATGAATTAAACAAGCAGGAAAGCATTACCACAAAAATGGAATATATCAAGATCAAAAGCATGCCTATTCCCACATGGATGATAGTTGCTTTGGGTGGCCACTATACGCAGGTTGGACTGTATGACTGACCACAGCAATGAGTTAAAAGCAAAAAGCATTACCACACAATGAGATATATCAAAATCAAAAGCATGCCTTTTCCGAAACGGACGATGTTTGCGTTGGGTGGCCACTATAGAAAGGTTTTGAGAGCATAATTGTTTGAATCAGCACAGCAATGAGTTAGACAAACAGAAAGCACAACCAAACAATGAAATATATCAAAATCAAAAGCATGCCTTTTCCCAAACGGACGATGGCTGGTAGTTAATCACGTTCCCATCTAGCGTATGAATCTTCCTGTTCCGGGCGGGGAAGTCATCGTCCCCGGGAGGCGGGGAATGGACGGGATCGGAGTGGAGCTCTGAGGGTGGTGGAATAGGATCTGGGATGTTGTCGAAGGGGGTGGGGGCGCCATCATCGTCACTAGGAGGGAGATTGAGGTTTCCCGGTAATGATTTTGCACGTGCCGAACGGATAAGGCGCTGGGAAGCACTCGTTTGTCGTTTGAGCCGGGACTGGGGACGCACATCAAACGTTGGGTCAGGGAGGGGACGGGTGGGGAGGGGGGTAGTAAAAATGAATATGATGAAATGTATTAGTCAACAAAATGAAAGGGGTCTATCAAACAAGCATACAAAAACTCATATGATATAGGGTTAATAATGCTCCACAATCATTTGAATAACTAAACTGTATAGCTAACACCTTCATGTGCAGGTGATACAAAGTTGCACACAGGATCATTCCAAAGATTCCAATCTTTCTGGATTATGCATGATGTGTATTCCATCTGAATTTAAAGTTTTCATTAAATTCGAGAGGCTGTGTGTGCTGTGATTTATTTTACTCTTGTTTAGCCCTTGCATAATTTTTTATTTTTCCTCATGCATATTCCAGAACATTTGGAATCTCTGTTATAATTTGATGCAAATAAAAATTACAGGAATTCATGCTATTTCAATTCAATCCTTGGTTCATATACAGTATATAGGGTAGCTATAAATGTTTCTCCAAGACTACAAGTGATATTGCACACAGGTAAAATCATTCAACTCAAATAAAAATAGAAATTCATGCCATTTCAATTCAATCCTTGTTTCAAATAGGTGTATAAATGTACAGAACAGCCTTGTGAATTATTCGCCCACTTCCAATAGGCGGATTTACTTATATATTCAAATTTATGTGCTTATTTTTTTCCACTGAACGTAGTTACAAACTATGTGGTATTCTAAAACCGTTTGTTAACATTGAGATTACAATACTTGGAATCCACTTTGCATACAATACTTGTTGCTATGTCAGGCAAGCCTTGGGCAAGCTTTAGGGTTGTCAAGAACAACCTTTGTGTTAAAGGTATCCATAACATTTGCATTTATCAGTAAACCCGCCTATTGATCAGAAACCCTTCATATGTATCTTTTGAAACTTGAAACCCTTACTGATTTAGTAAACCTCTGTCCACACAACATTTTCATAAATAAACCCTGTTTATGGTGTTTGTAGATCTGGGTTGTCATAGAGCTGTTTGGAAATTTACATTCAACTAAATGAGTGACTGGTGACTCTTTTTTCAGTTGCTATTCAGCAACAGGAGTTTACATGGTAAGCAGGGAAATGATCACCAGTCTTTCGTAGAGTCGTGCATAGATCTATGAACAGCTTTATGAAAAACGATCCAAGAAACATTTTAGTGTATGAAAATATCATGGTGTAGTGGTTCTGACTCTGACTTTATACAAGAAGGCCATGAATTCATATCCCACCTAAATCTATGTAATAATTCCCTTCGAGAAATTATTAATCCACAAGCTGCCCTAAACCCAGATGAAGTGAATGGGGACTGATGGAAAGTTACAATATTCCTCAAAATGCTAAAGCACCATTCTTTTTAAACTATGCTAATACCAATTGTGGGGTGTTGGGAGTGTCAATATAATAAGAGTTCAGTGACACAAAGGCATAAATCCTTTTTGGAAGAAAAATTAGGTTCCGGGAGCAGAATTTTAGCAATGGTAGCAAAATGGTATGAAAATGTATTCTTTCTAAAAAACACAATAATGGCATTGAATATTTTGAATCACAAAGAAACCAATTGTCTTGTTTGAAATTTCATTTTCACAAGCAGAGCCTTGTGGATCATAATCTTCAAAGGCAATTTTTTTTCTCAAAATGAGCAAATTGGATTTACGTCTTTGTACCATTGACCCCACCAAATGGATAGCATACATGTATTTGAGTAAATCTAACCAATCATCACTATCATCACATTATGAGTGTTAGTACAT
>BQKZ01014844.1:0-10758 GCA_036244855.1 Temnopleurus reevesii | reverse complement strand
TGAAAACAATTAAGCATGCTATTTCTGTTTGTTGATCAGTATGCATGATTATGATGATGGGAAAAGAACATCTTCATGCTTCACGAGCACAAAGCGAAATGCTCTGTCTGATCTATAAACTCGCACACTTTCCCATCCTATTCATACAGCTATTTCATTTTTAACCATTAAGTTAAGTTAAAGTTGTGAGATGAAATTTTTACCTGTCTAACATAATGTTTGTAATGATCCTGCATCGACTTCTTGGGAAGGTCCTCGCATGTCCTCATCAAATAACGATAAAGCTGGCGAGTTGTCTTCACTGATTCTGCTGCCAACCGATGCCCTGTCATTTTAACATTTGAGCCTTACACAATTTTGCTGTGAAATATTGAAGGATTTCAGGTGTTAGCTCTAAAATTGGAGCTTTCACAACTTCATCGTCATAAATTTGCAGCTGAACGAGAGACACGGGGCAGCGGTGTTTCAGGAAATGCTCTGCCGATAGCTTGGGCGGATGGCGCTTGTGAGCTCCGCTCCACCACTGCTGCTCTTGCTACAGCTCTCGTTTTCCAGTAGTCTACTAAAATAGGTAAATATTTTGTAGCTTCATATTCAGCAGAAAATTCAATCAAATTAACAACATATGCAAAAAATATTGGAGAGCTATTAATGAAAATAACATAATTCCAAAATATTATTCTTCAGGATGATTCTCTTGGCGATACAAATTGAGTTAAAATGACAAAATTGTGGCTAAATCAATACTGTATCATGAAATAAGACTAATACACCTGTCGCGAGGGAATTTCCCTCTTGATCGCGCCATTTCAAAACCAAAGGTCGCCAAGGTAGCTCGACATCTCTCAAGCTAACTTGTACTCAGATCAGGAAAATATGGCTCTTACTCGATTTCTGGAATGGGTTTTCTTTGTGTATTTTGTGGTACACATACCGGTGTCCATCTTGTTCGACTCGCAAGGGATTCTTCCTCGAGAGTGGTATCCTGACTTTGTAAGAGATTTTTAGATATTTTTTCACTGTCTCAGCTCATTGACCTACCCTCTCCTAGGATATATGTACCATTTATTAATATACTCAATGCATGTAAAGCTCAAAGTATCCCAATATTAATGAAGTGTATCATAATCTTCCTGATAAAATGTGCCAGGTAGATTATTTTATCTGTTTATAGATTCTAGGGCTTTCTGGAATAGTTACTTTTGGTTGCATAATGTGATAAAAAGAAACAAAAACTTCTATACTTCTTGTAAAACGTGAATATAACTATGAAATTATGTATGTCTGAAATTCAGTGAATTTTCTAAAAAATCTATAGATGGCCTGTAAGCTAATAGTATTAATTGATATGTATACCTGGGTAGTATTCAAAAGTTAGATCAATGCCAAGCATGGTCTGAATAACAAAGACTAATGGGGTGTCTTTCAAAATCAACTGCGAATCAACTGCAAATTTGCACATTGTAACGCGCATTTTCATCCGCGTATGATATGCGCATTTAAGAAGACGCGCATGAAACAATGATTTTGATTGGCGCATTCCGATCAACTGCAACTTGCGATCAATCGTAACTTTTGAGCAACACTCCATTTAGACTTGAGACTTTATAGATTAAGTACTAAAACCTCGCTATTTGAATGAAGGTCTTACGTAATAAAGTACCTATGCTGAAATATTGGCTTATTCAGTTAGATAATTCAAACAGTTTAGATAGGAAGTTTGCAGTTAAATTGTTCAAACTTTTTTCCACATAACCAGAATGCATGTACAGTCCAACCTCGTTATAAAGAGCACTGATATAATGAGATCTCGTTATAACAAGGTAATTTTCCTTGTCCCATCTCTTTGTATTTTATTGTATTTTGGCCCTGATATATAACAAGGTTTCGATATAAAGAGAATATTTATCTGGTCCCAAGGACCTCGTTATAATGAGGTTTGACTGTATTATGCTTCTTGTTATGTTTTTCCAGTTGCTGTCACCTAAACTCCAGTATACTACAGAGTTCAAAGACGTTCTCTTTGGAGACCCACCCATCTGGTATCAGTCCTTCATCTACTGCGAGACGTTCTTCCAGCTGCCCTTCTTCTTTGTTGCAGCATATGCATTCTACAAAGGTATTGAATAATAGAGATGTATACATGCCAATTGTTCCAGAATATGAACCAAAGTGAGAGAAAATATGACAGGAATAACCTTACTATTAGCCAATCGCTTGCAGTAATAGACTTGAATTCATGGGAAATACATCTTGATTACCTTGTGCACTTGTGCACATTCGGGAATGGTTGGCATCTCTCCCCCCCCCCCCCCACACACACTCACGAATTAAACCATACACATAATTATGCTTGTTCCAGATTTTCTGAGACCCTTTGAAGTTAGGGAGTTGCAATTGATTGCAAGTTGAAGTTGATTTGAAGGCGCCAATCAAAGTTCGTGCTCGTCTTGTTAGAAGCGTATATCATGTTTGAATGAAAATGCATGTTACAATTTGCAACTGATTTGCTGTTGATTTGCGATCAATTGCAACTTTTAAACAACACCCCTAAGGCAGGGAAATTATCTGCCTTAAATTGTCATCTTCACCTTCATCTTTATCTTTTTCTTCTTCATCATCATCATCATCATCATCATCGTCATCATGATGATTATTGTCATCATTATGATCATTGTTATCATTATCATCATTATTTTCATCATCAATCATGATTACAATCATTATTGTCATCATCATCATCATCATCATCATCATCATCATCATCATCATCATCATCATTATCGTCATCATCTTCATCATCATCGTCATCAACATCATCTTCAGCACTGTTATTTATATCACCACCACCATCACCACCAGGGTCATCAAAGTCAGAAATATGACATTTTTTCATATTTCACTAACAATTCTAACATTATTAAATATTTNCTCAATGCATGTAAAGCTCAAAGTATCCCAATATTAATGAAGTGTATCATAATCTTCCTGATAAAATGTGCCAGGTAGATTATTTTATCTGTTTATAGATTCTAGGGCTTTCTGGAATAGTTACTTTTGGTTGCATAATGTGATAAAAAGAAACAAAAACTTCTATACTTCTTGTAAAACGTGAATATAACTATGAAATTATGTATGTCTGAAATTCAGTGAATTTTCTAAAAAATCTATAGATGGCCTGTAAGCTAATAGTATTAATTGATATGTATACCTGGGTAGTATTCAAAAGTTAGATCAATGCCAAGCATGGTCTGAATAACAAAGACTAATGGGGTGTCTTTCAAAATCAACTGCGAATCAACTGCAAATTTGCACATTGTAACGCGCATTTTCATCCGCGTATGATTTGCGCATTTAAGAAGACGCGCATGAAACAATGATTTTGATTGGCGCATTCTGATCAACTGCAACTTGCGATCAATCGTAACTTTTGAGCAACACTCCATTAGACTTGAGACTTTATAGATTAAGTATTAAAACCTCGCTATTTGAATGAAGGTCTTACGTAATAAAGTACCTATGCTAAAATATTGGCTTATTCAGTTAGATAATTCAAACAGTTTAGATAGGAAGTTTGCAGTTAAATTGTTCAAACTTTTTTCCACATAACCAGAATGCATGTACAGTCCAACCTCGTTATAAAGAGCACTGATATAATGAGATCTCGTTATAACAAGGTAATTTTCCTTGTCCCATCTCTTTGTATTTTATTGTATTTTGGCCCTGATATATAACAAGGTTTCGATATAAAGAGAATATTTATCTGGTCCCAAGGACCTCGTTATAATGAGGTTTGACTGTATTATGCTTCTTGTTATGTTTTTCCAGTTGCTGTCACCTAAACTCCAGTATACTACAGAGTTCAAAGACGTTCTCTTTGGAGACCCACCCATCTGGTATCAGTCCTTCATCTACTGCGAGACGTTCTTCCAGCTGCCCTTCTTCTTTGTTGCAGCATATGCATTCTACAAAGGTATTGAATAATAGAGATGTATACATGCCAATTGTTCCAGAATATGAACCAAAGTGAGAGAAAATATGACAGGAATAACCTTACTATTAGCCAATCGCTTGCAGTAATAGACTTGAATTCATGGGAAATACATCTTGATTACCTTGTGCACTTGTGCACATTCGGGAATGGTTGGCATCTCTCCCCCCCCCCCCCCACACACACTCACGAATTAAACCATACACATAATTATGCTTGTTCCAGATTTTCTGAGACCCTTTGAAGTTAGGGAGTTGCAATTGATTGCAAGTTGAAGTTGATTTGAAGGCGCCAATCAAAGTTCGTGCTCGTCTTGTTAGAAGCGTATATCATGTTTGAATGAAAATGCATGTTACAATTTGCAACTGATTTGCTGTTGATTTGCGATCAATTGCAACTTTTAAACAACACCCCTAAGGCAGGGAAATTATCTGCCTTAAATTGTCATCTTCACCTTCATCTTTATCTTTTTCTTCTTCATCATCATCATCATCATCATCATCGTCATCATGATGATTATTGTCATCATTATGATCATTGTTATCATTATCATCATTATTTTCATCATCAATCATGATTACAATCATTATTGTCATCATCATCATCATCATCATCATCATCATCATCATCATCATCATCATCATTATCGTCATCATCTTCATCATCATCGTCATCAACATCATCTTCAGCACTGTTATTTATATCACCACCACCATCACCACCAGGGTCATCAAAGTCAGAAATATGACATTTTTTAAATATTTCACTAACAATTCTAACATTATTAAATATTTTCTTTCTATTCTTCCTCTTCTTAGGCAACTGTCAGTGGATCCGTATCCCAGCCATCGTGTACAGCTCCCACGTAGCTACCACCGTCATCCCCATCACGGCCGAGATCTTTCTCAGCAACTTCTCGTACACCTCCCTTCCCGGACCAAGCACGCTCGCCGAAAGATCAACATTGTTTGCGATCTACTCGCCGTTCCTAATTTTACCGTTTATAATGCTCTTTACAATGCTGTTCAGTCCAGATTATACTAGTCCCAGTGGCAACAAACAGAAGGCAAATTAGTCCCCCCCCCAAAAAAAAAAAACTGTTTGCTTTAGATAAAAATTTACAATGTACCTGGAAATAGATGATTTCGACGGTTGTGTTGTCTATGTTTGAACTGTATATCTTTGATGAGACCAAGTGATTGTTGAAATGAGACAAAAATATGATTCACATTACAAAATATCCTCAGGTAAAGACTTTTGTAACTGATGTTCAAAACATGTACCAATGTATTTATTCCAATTTTGATAAATCACCAATTTAGTATTGATTGTCATATATTTATGAAGTAGACAGAATCTGAGTTGATTTTTAATTCGCCTATTGTCAATGTATTGGTTATCAATATGTCAAAAAGAAATAAATTCAGATGAAAAACATACTTCCCAATTCATTTTTTTTTATTAGTCTCTTCATATTTATTTTATTTATACACATCCTTGACACACGTGGGACATCATAGGCTCATGTTTCTTATGAATATACAGAGTTTTTTAAAAGTATGTACATGAACCGCAATTTGAATAACATCAATCAATAACCTCCTACTGCATACACTGTGAGTAGAAGGTACAAAGGCTCTTGGATAAAGTAAACAGCTTCATTAAAGTATTTACAATAGCTAGATACACACAACGGAAAATTAGTTCCCTCTTATATTCATGAAATATGTCAAACAGGCATAACACAATGAGGGTTCTTTCTTTTATGTGTATCAAGCTGTTGCGAATGACTGAATTAATTCACTTACTTTGTCCAAAATTCTTTGTCTCATCTGTGCATAGTGATACAGGCATCGATACGCAAGTAAATGGACAGAGTGCAGCCATACCAGTATTGATCCCATCTGTCTCCCAATTTGTCTATCACTGGCCTCAAATACAGTGGAACCTCGTTATAAAGAGGTCGGATATAGCAAGATACCTGTTATAAAAAGTTGATTTTATGGGTCCCAGCTCTTTATAGTTCTTTGTTTTATTACCCTGAGATAGTGAGGAACCTGATATAACAACATAATTTTCATGGTCCCAAGGACCTCATTATAAAGAGGTTTCACCGTATTTGTAGCTGTGCATAAGAAGTGCCGAGGTGTCGTTCTGCAACATGCATTCCAGAACAGTTGGAATATTTGATGCCCGGCTAAATAAGGAATTATAAAAAGTGGAGGGATGCTACACCATTCTGGAATATGCATTTGGGGCTGTGTTTCTTAAAGCTGTGTGTAGATCTATGCATGACTGTTCGATTCAGCGAGAGGAGTTCTCATCGAGTGCGAGAAATGATCACCGGTTGTTCGTACAGTTGTTTGTAGATCCAAGTATAGCTTTATGAAACACAATACTGGAATGGTTGGAGTCTTTGCATTTGTGGCTATGATTTGGAAGAAGTATATCGGAAGACACAGAAATTGGTCAAAGTAAAGAGCTACCCATTTCAGCCTTCACAATAACTAGAGGCTCACAATAGAAAAGATCTTCCCTGTCATTCAGCGAAATAACCAGGGCGGTGTTTCACCAAATCATTCTTAAATTTACGAACGACTTTAAGAAGTAATACAATGTAAACTAGTGCAATACCCTGGTAATACGCATAAGATTCTTGATCATTCTGCTCAAGAATTGATACCAGCCATGCGTATAGTCATTCTTAATGTCTTTCGTAACTTGGTGAATCACTGCCCTAAAAGGAAATTTTGTGTATGCACTCAAGCAAATGGAATGATAGACTGGCAAATTGATCAATTTTTGTCAAATTTTGGTCTCCTTAAATTATAAAGCAAGAATTTAGTGAGCATTATGCATAATCAGACTAGAAGGGACATAAAAGAAGAAAATACTTTTCATCTCGTGTATTTTTTTCAATAGCATTCAGCATTTTATTTACATGATAATAAATATATACAAAATATTTACATCATTATGAGCGTCAAAATGTGGGAGGATTGCATGGAGCAAATTTGTACACAGTACAACGTCCTTGATAAAATGAGGAAAACAGCACAGAAAAATTACATCATGTTGAACATCACATACAAGTCATATTTGCAGATTTGCCAACATTAATGTCATACTCAAAATTCTGATTGACAGAAATGGACAAATTTTTCTCCTGTTTTCAAATGCTGTGTTTTCATAGCCCAGTTAAACTGACATCTGTCTTTAAGTACAGTGAAATCTCTTTATAACGAGGTCCTTGGGACTTTGAAAATTACCTTGTATCAGGTTCCTCACTATATCAGGGTAAAAAAAGGAACTATAGACAGTTGGGACCAATAAAATTATCTTATTATGGGCCTGCAACATAAAAGAGATACAATAAATTGAAAATCAATTGCATCTTTATGGTACAAGTTTTGTCATAGACTTACGAATAATATTTATTGGAAGGTTTAATTGCATCTTTTATGTTACAGGCTCATATAACGGGTATCTCGCTATATCCGACCTCTTTATAATGAGGTTCCACTGTATAGTCTACTCATGACCCTCATTCAAAAAGTTAAAATTTTCTTGGTCAAGGATGATACATCCATCAATTTGTATGGGATATTTATCTCAATTTCTGTTGAAAATAGTTACAGTAGTTCCACTGTATAGTCTACTCATGACCCTCATTCAAAAAGTTCAAATTTTCTTGGTCAAGGATGATACATCCATCAATTTGTATGGGATATTTATCTCAATTTCTGTTGAAAATAGTTGAATAATAAATTATCTATTATAATTTCTATTAAATGTGAATGCATATTGGTATTCTTATGTCTTATGTTTGGATGAATATACCCACATCTATTGAGTTTGATACTCCTGGTCCTAATGTAACAAACAAATGATGTTATTTTTGGTTGGCATCCCTGCACAACAAATATTGCAGATATTATGGATATATTTCCCTGGAAGATTGTGAAGAACAGAACCCGATAACAAAGCAGAATTACTGATCTCAAAGACTTGGTCTGGGCCAGACAAATCTTGCTGTGATTGAAAGCCCAAAAATCAGACAAACGGATCAAATATAGATGTTGCCAATTTGCATGACAAACAAATATTGAGTTATTAAATTGAAATGTTCATAACTTTCTCATTTTTTATTGCTTCAAACTTGTTTTGTATATTTATCTGATTTTTCTGCTTTCAATCAATACAAGAATTTTCTTGGTCAGACCCAGTCTTTAAATATAGGAGAGGCGAGTCATCAGCCATTCACGGGCAATTAAATGAATTGGAAAAATTTTGTATGCTGGACATAAACTTTTTTAACATTAACTTAACTATTTGAGCAAAAACTACTACACCTAGCTAACAAATGATAATTTTGGTAGAAGACCTATAACGATTAAGTAGTTGTGTAATTGTCAAACATTTCAACCCAACATTCATACAATTATGGTCAATTCCAAATTTATTCAATCATTTTGTACATCATGGGCCAATAGCACGAAATGATATTTGCTATCCTCTTCATGCTAAGACGTCTTGACTTCTTGTGCCATCCTCTTTATACACTTGTATCTGTGTTAGGAAGATGGCACAATAAATTTAGACATCTTAGCCAGGATAGGATAACAAAGACCATTACATGCAATTGGCCCTATAGGGCCCTTGTAACGATGAACATGGCCAATCAAGATCTTAAGTGCATGCAAGTACTGTTAATAAGACTGGCCTGTAACCGATCAAACTCCTTCTGTAAAATTAATGAGTAATTTCAAATCTATATGTTACGGAGCCCAGATCTCACTTTTTTCCTATTTGTAGATTTATATACTACCCAAGCCATAAACATTAAAAGTGTTACATTTAAGGGGTATTACTAGAAAGTTGTGATCCATTGCAAATCAACTACAAATCAGTCCCAACTTGACAATATGGGCATTTTCAGTTGCGCAGAGTCTGTGTTTCTTAGTCGAGGCACAAGCATAAAACAATGAATATGAATGACGCGTGCGATAAACTGCAAATTCAAAATTCATTGCAATTTTCTAGCAACACCCCTTTCTTTATATGGAGTTGCCCATATACTATATTTTTCCAATAATTATGCCTCCGCCACCGTAAGGTGGTGCTGGAGGCATTACGTTTTCGGGTTGTCCGTCCGTCCGTGCGTCCGGACCTTGTTACCGCGATAAGTTCAGAACTGCTGGACGGATTTTGACCAAACTGGGCTCAAGTATGTATAACCATGTGAGGATGAACTGATTAGATTTTGGGGTCAGTGGGTCAAAGGTCAAAGGTTACAGGGCCAAAAAACTTGTAAAAAATCACCCAAAATAGCTTGTTACCGCAATAAGTTCAGAACTTCTGTACAGATTTTGACGAAACTTGGGTCAAGTATGTATAAGCATAGGAGGATGAACTGATTAGATTTTGGGTTCAGTGGATCAAAGGTCACAGGGTCAAAAAACTTGTAAAAAATCACCAAAAATAGCTTGTTACCGCAATCATTTCAGAACTTGTGTACAGATTTAACCAAACTTGGCTCAAGTATGTATAAGCACGTGAGTAAGAACTGATGAGATTTTAGGTTCATGAGGTCAAAGGTAGCAGTGCCCAAAATTTGTAAAATGTATTTGATTTCTGATGGCATGGAACAGGCCGTACATACCTTTCTGATTGCGTGATGGCGGAGGCATAAATTTTGACCGTGCGCGGTCGAGGATTCATCTAGTAATCAATTTGAAAGCACTTGGCTTCAATATTGCCATACAGTACCAAAAAGAGACACCAGGGTGAACAGGGACATAATTTGGATTGTTTTGGATAACCATTTCAAACCATTGTAAAAAAAAAAATATATATAAAGTCAAACCTGTCTTATCAACCACCTGTCTTTACCAGCCACCTGCAAGTAGCGGTCGCCTTAATTGATTCCCTCCAGATGAAAATGTGTGTTGTCCAACCTGTCTATAGAGGTCACCTGTCTACAGTGGCCACTTTTTCTGTTTCCCTTGGGTGGCCACTATAGACAGGTTTGACTGTATACATGTATATATATATGATTGGCAGATTTAAATTCATTGTCCCTGTACACCCTGGCCGCTTTATGGAACATATTCAGGAATTTAACAGTTTGTGGGATTGAAATGACATGGAGACCTACATTAATTATTTAGACAAAGTGAAAAACACAAGTTTATGAAGGGTAAAGTTATGGCAACTTCAAGGTGCGGAGGCCCCAATACAATGGCCTGTATTCTGATGTCAGGTTTAACTTAAACTAGAGTTTAAATCTGTGTTTAAGTATGGTAAGCAAAAAGAGTCAAAACTCTATTTAAATAGTATAATTTTTATGTTAACTGCTCTCTTTTCCCATGCTCTCATATTGTAGAAAACTATTTAAGTTGTTATTCCAAGACAGTTTTTAATACTATGAGTGCGAAATATTCTGGTAAATTAAACACTGACTGTTATAGATTCAAGCCTCTTTTGGCTTCCCATACTTAACCCACAGATTTAAACTCTGGTTTAAGTTAAACCTGACATCAGAATACAGACCAATTGGTTTACCATACCCAGTATATATCTTCTATAATCTTGTTCTAGAAGTATGCCTTGGAGTTCCATCATTTATTCAGGATGAACTGCTCTATGAATTCTGATTGCTCTGCTTCCTCCTTCTGTAGGGCAGAATATTGGATGCGGTACCTATGAAACAAAACAGAAAGCAAATTATATTTGGTATTTCCTTCATGAATTTTATGCTGAATTGT
>BQKZ01014836.1:0-13293 GCA_036244855.1 Temnopleurus reevesii | reverse complement strand
AATCTGATGTTTGACGAGTATTTTTTATCCAATCTCAATTTGTACAAATTCATTGATTAAACAAATCATTCAGTTATAGATAATAGTTTGAATTTAAGATGATTTAGTTTAGCAGCAGGTTGGCCGGATCAGTCTGTAGGATCCATTTTACAAATTGCTAAAGCCCCGGTCACATAGGACCCCGGAAGCAACACGACTAACCCCGACTCGTTGTTCTGAGGCAGTTAACTGTGAATTAACAGAGAGTCGTGGTGAATCGTGTTGCTTCCGGGGTCCTATGTGACCGGGGCTTTACATAAGAGAATAAATCATCCAAGTCAAGTTACGAAACGGTTCTATTCACCCGTAGCTAATTCACAAAAAACTAAATGTGTTCCTTTAGAAATAGATGCAATCCACTTAGCGAGTAATCTCCAAATTGTAGCCATTAATATTTTGGATTTAGGTAATCATTGCATCACTCGTAACACATCAACCGTAAAAATCCAATCATTAATAATAACCAATATTCTTTTACCTTGGTTTTGTTTTGTCGAATTGTTCGTAATTTAGTTTTTATTTAGTTTTACGCCTGTAAATTGCATGTGGCGTTCTGCTCGCTTTGTTCTTGTTGTTCTTGTTGTTTTACAATTTACGGAAATATATTTGTTTAGAGGCAGAAAAAGCAGGAGTTGGGTGGACGTCCTCAAGGAACACGATGATTTTAAACTGCAAAAACGCTGTTGTTAAATTTAACACTAGTTTGAATCGTTATAGGTCCACACCAGAAAAGTGTTATAAGATAACACGTGTTTGGATTCAAATCAATATATCTAAATAACGACTGGTGTTTTTCAACACCAGTCGGTGATTAAATATATTAAACTGAGTCCAAACGGACGGGTGTTATTCTAACACTTTTCTTGTGTGGACCCATATTGATTTCGACAGGTGTTAAATTTAACACCAGAGTTTTTACAGTGTAAAAGACTGGTGCAAGATAGAAAGAGATGGGAAATTGATGAAGAGGCCTTCCTTCAGCAGTAGAGCGAAACAGGCTAGATAGATATGCGTTTAGAAGAGTGGGGTGAATTTAGCCCAGACTGCAAAAGAAAATGCACATCCGATGACTCGCCGGAAAGTTTCTTCCGTCAGCAGTGGAGCGAAAAAGGCTAGACAGATAGCCTAAGCGTTTAGTAGAGTGGGCGAATTTAGCCCAGATTGTAAACATGCAATCGTTATGTATACCTGATGACAGCTTTAGAGTCGCCGGAAAGTTTGCTGCTCAAAAAAGTGTGCATTATTCCAAAATATTTTTCTGTCACCATGGTAACACTATGTTGCACATAACCATTTGTTCAATTGGTTTTATGTAAGCACATTCGCATCACGTTAATTGCTTTACATACTCCTTCAAACTTTTGCGTTTGTATCCATCAACCCAGCGTCCAAGACGCTTCATGAAGGGAGAATGGAGAGAAGACCCTTGAACGACGTTGAAGGCGCTTGGCTCGATCGCTCTTGACATGCACGCCTTAGCGTAAACTGAGCGTCTTTCCTTCGCATTCCTTCGTTCACGGGTTGCCTTTCAAATTTCTTGAAAGCTAAACAGACGTTGACCAAGAATTTACGTCGTATTTTTATTAGAAATCTCGCATCCCGTCTCCCAATTTACAAAGTCTTGTTAGCAGCAGTGTGAAGATGATTATTTTCTAGATTTAACTAAACCCAGGTCTAATTCATTAAAATATAGATCTGTGGGAAAACCTTTGAATAACAATGGCTTAGTTCTAGGTTAGATTAAACTTCGCTATAAGAATACCGTACAGGCCATTATAGTAGGGACCTTTAGCAAAGAAGACAGGAGGGCCGATCACAACGTTAGCTCTAACGTACCATTCTAGAAGTAGCGATGTGTTGGTGCACCCTTCTGGAACGGACCTTAGAGCTAACGTTGTGATCGGCCCTCCAGTCTTCGTTGCTAAAGGTCCCTATTAAGGCCGACTCACACCTTTGCGTTTTAGCCTGCGTCTATACCAAGCGTTTTTAAAAATTAAAAAAGCTCCATAGACGCACATATAGGC
The DNA here is from genome assembly GCA_036244855.1 of Temnopleurus reevesii. Classification (NCBI taxonomy): domain Eukaryota; kingdom Metazoa; phylum Echinodermata; class Echinoidea; order Temnopleuroida; family Temnopleuridae; genus Temnopleurus; species Temnopleurus reevesii. Next base: position 11,230 of record BQKZ01014836.1, on the reverse strand, counting down.
AGGTCTTATGGTGGACTGACGGTATGCGCACTCTTCTTGAGCACAAGTCAAACGTCAGTCCACCGTTTGATCAGATACTGTGCGCTTGGGGAGCGTTTTTAATTTTCAAATATGCTGGGCCGACGCAGGCTAAAAACGCAATGGTGTGAGTCGGCCTTTAGGGAAACAAGGAGCCTTTGCAAGTTGAATAGCGAGGTTTTGGCCCAGCACCGTCAACACGAACGGCAAAATCGCTGATCAATACCATTTTCGACCCGTTTAGGTCGGCTTTGCTGGTTGCCAGTGACAACAGCGGCGAAGAGCAGAATTCTACAACGATTTTTGCTCAATCCCACGTCCGTCTTAGATGCAGGAACGTAGCCAATCAGATGCGGCCAAGCGTATCACGTGCCTATTATGCAAATCTTTGGATTTCTGCGTGAAAGCTCGACTCCTGACGTCACCCTCAATTTGCATACTGCCGTTGAGCGAGTAGCGTAACATAAGTTCAGAGCAATGGAGGGAATAAGGACGGGTTGGTAAAACCGCAGGAATCTGACGTGCGTCGTTGAGCCGCTCCGTTGTCGAGCGTAAACTCGGTAATATCTCTCCTTCGCGTAGAACGTATAAGCTTTTGTATTTCTGTCGTAGTTTCTGAAATATTAATTTTTCGGCTCTGCGTGTAGACAGGCTAAATTTTGTCCGCAATATATATGAAAGGTGAATCGCATGATGATTAAAGCGCAACCCGATTCTTCATTTAAAATTATAAACCATAAATCGTATAGCGTATCGTCCAGTTTCTATATGAGTCAGCGACTTTGTGAAATATTGATTACTTTTGTCGTCATGGCATTTTGCTCTTAATCATAAAAAGTAACTTGATAACGCTTAAACAAAAAAAGCTCTATACTTGTAAATTTGGAACCCTGGATATTTCCTCAAACGTTAATTACCTTGAACAGTTTTTTGAAACCTTTGCATTTTTAAGCATCTATAACAACATATGGAATTATTCAAAATTCGAATGTTAGAAATACTGACAGGAATATTTTCTATTCTTATTTTATGTACAATTGATATTTATCAACAAAGTTATTTTTGTAAAGAAAACGAAAGAAATAATTTGATTTTTTCTTGCTGTAAAGACAAAGTCAATCAAAACACATTTTGTGACGCTTTGCAAGTATGTTGAGCCAATTTAAAGCTGTAAAGCTAAAATTATTAAAAATTGGGAAAACACACTTTCTGTCTATGGTTGCAATGGCAACAAGAAACATGTGATTACGTTGTTTGATTTTCTTAGGATAAATCTTTATTTTAGTGCACACATATGTTTCATTTTACACTTATTCAATTAGTCTTTATGATATTTCTATTTTAGTCATTTTATTTTACACTTACCTATAGAAATGTTCTTAATTTGACGTTTATTTATATCTCAGCTCATTCACGATTAGCAGTCTTAAAACTATTTTGATGTATTTAAAAAAATATTATTGTTCTTCTCCTTTAAATAACATGTTTTAATACCAGGACCATGGTGTAAAAAGGTTTTTATCTGATCTTGTTATTCTGTACAAATATGTTTAAAAAAAAATGAATAAATAAAATAATAGAAGGTAAAATGGTGTCATTCTGCGATGAGATTGTAGGAAAAGTCAGCAAAATCTAAGCGTAATCGGATAAAGAATGTAGGCGTGGTGACCGATTATGTTGTAGGGCACACATTGTGACCCTTTACATTTTAAGGCGTTAAATCTACACACTAAGAAAAAAGGGTACATAGGGTTGTAAACTTTCGCGAATAGGTGCAAGCTGAGGCTAAACTCGCAAAGGTGCAATATTTCACCTTTTGACACCATAAAGCGGACACTGTGCTAAGTTATGGAGTCATTGTGAGATATCTTTGAAGGCATCCATCATTTAGGGCACGATCGGATAAGCCACAGAACCAACCAATCCCACATCCTCAAAGACGCGGGTTCGAATCTTCTGAGCACTCCGCAGAATGCAAATCGTATACCTTTTGTGGTTCGATTTTTCACCAAAAAGGTGCTATATTGCACCCAAAATGTACTCCCAGTGTTGCACCTGCTTGCACCTTTAAAGGTGCTGCGTTGCACGTTTATCACAAAGTGCATAAAACAAGATGAAACTATTTCCGCAAAATAAAGTCGGTCATGGACTTTAGAGCCGTACGCCGTGTATTGAACTGTGCTGACACAATAATCACAAGCTAGGTCTGATTTCACTAGCATTACAAAGTAGCATTGAATTGGCGTCCGACTTATGTTTATGGAAATAGATTCATAGCTTTAATTATTCTAACAATAGTTTACCCGGAAAATATTTTATAACCATTAATTATGAACGTTTACTCGGTCGCACGCGCCTTTTCGATACACCCTTGTGCGTAAAGACCGACTCACACCTTTGTGTTTTTATAGCCTGCGTCGGTCCAGCGTTTTCTTTTAATTAAAAAAAACCGCTACCTGGACGCACGGTATATGCGGATCAGACGGTGGACTGACGTACGGCTTGCGCTCAAGGAGCGAACATCGAGTGTCAGTCCACCGTATGACCTGCGCCTTGGTGCGTCCAGGAGCGTTTTTAATTGTTAAAAACGCTGGACCGACGCAGGTTCAAAAGCAAAGGTGTTATTAAGCGTGGATATCTAATGGTGATTAAATTAATGTCTGACAATGCCCGGATAGTATATTTCGGTCATCGAAGAATGGATTTTTAGCTGGTTGTAGCGTCATGAAAGCTAATTATATCCAGTTCTGGAAATCACCTATACCAAATCCTATATGTTTGCCAACGCATTCTCACTCCGTGTACGTAAATAGGCTAGAAATCCAAATTAGGTAACAATGTTGTACACTGTGTCTCAATAGAAATGTCACATCTTAAAGACTTGGTCTGGGCCAGGACCAGAAAGGTAATTGTAAAAGGGCGCAAGCGTGTTCTTGCATGGCACCTTTGCTTGACTCAGTCAACAGGTAGTTTGCAAGCACATACCCTAGACTTTCGGTGTGTGCATGCGCAGATAATCCATGCATATTGTGTGACTACACCACACACATACAGCATTGCTCTACCTTGGGGAGAGCATGCAGACACACAATGCATACCCTATATCACTCTCACAACGAAACCCAAGGGTCTGTTCTGGCAGACTAGTCAACAGGATCATGCATTTTCCCGGCCCAGGTGCCAATGGATGTCGTTCAGTGCTATTTTCTGCGGGAAAATTATAATTTCCCATATAGAATAATCAGCAGTGCAAATTTTTGTCCCCCGAAGTGTTTAGAACATCAGCATAAAAAAAGAGTGGGTAAGAGTTTTTGCACAGCTCAATACATGACGTATGTATCTATTGTCCCATGACACACTTAATTTTACGAAAATAGATTAATAGGGGAGACCGGGGGGGATGTTTCATCAAGATTTGTCGCAGAGACAATTAATCAGCGCTGACAAATTCCTTGATTGTGATTGGATGAAAAGCACTATCGCCGACAGTTGCTATGGGAACTGTTGGAAAATGACTCCTTGTCGCTGCGACAAATCTTGATGAAACACCCCCCGGGGCTAGTTCGCTCACTTTTTACTGCAGCTGCTGTACAGTCCGCTTTGCAGGTCTAAACAGTGCCCAAATGTCTTAATTTGATAAATACGAGTTGTAGCTAACTACCAGCTTCATTTTGATCCCATCGATCATTCCTCTTTTTAACAATTCAAAGTTGAATGAAAACTTTCGAAGTATATGCAAACTTGCCCCAATCCGGGGCAGGTTTGCCTACCCAGGGGTTTAAGTACGTCTATGATGGGTCAAATTCGCCAAAGAAATAAACTATGCACTGCTCTTCAATTTAATTGCTTTATTGTCAATAAAAATCATGGTTCTCATTTAAAAGGAATTAAATTCAATTGATAATTTCAACATAGAAATAAACGAAAGATCAAATTGGAATCTGAAAAACTTTGTAGAATGTAATAGTGTTATGTAGCTAATAGTTATGTAACGATTATCTCGTATTTCCAAGTTTAATTCAGCTACATGTAAATACTGAATCAATTAGCAAAATACACTCTGGGAAATAAGGTTCACTTTTGCAACTTATGGGTATAGTCAGCATCGGTTGAATCATTAGCAGTGCCCCAAGGGTGCAGATATGCACATTTAGTGGGGGGGGGGGGGGGGCAAGACAAGGGTTCATTAATTTTGTCAAGTTTGTGGAGGTTTGTAACCTTGAGGGTGCATAATCTCCGCTCTAATGTTGCTGTTATTGCACCAGTGACTGCATCCTAACTTCTTAGCGTGTAATGAATAACAAATAATAATGATTTGCATTTATACAGCGTCTTTTCGTAGGATTCAAAGCGCATTTTAAGGAAGGTAGAAGAAATACAAAACAAGCGAACAAATGCAATCATGTATAGAAATAACAGAATGAGAATATAATGTATTTACAAACAAATAAGTAAACATATTAATGGAGCATACAATTACAAGAAAAGGTGTGTTTTGAGACATTTCTTAAACGAAGAGAGTGTTTGATTATTCTTAATTGTGAAGGGTAAATAGGGTAGAGAGTTCTAAATCCATATGGGCAGTTACAGATAATGTCCTATTACCTATGCGTTTGTGGGAGCTAGGTACGATTACAATACCCAACTTTTCTTGAGAGTATGATATTGTTCAAATAGGAAGTTCAATCAATCTTTATCTTTGACCATCGCGACTGTTTACTCATAATTATTATTCTATTTTCCCCTCAATTCCGTTATCTTCATAATTTTTTTTATAAGGTTTCGGGTGGAAATAGATAGAAAAAATGTATTATCTGAATTTGAGCGATTACAAAGTAACCTATTTCGATTGTCCTTAAAAAATATGATTAAATTTTTTTAATTTTCTACAATTCTTGAATCGCTGAGCTATATTTAAAACAAATAGTCAAAGTAGATTGATTATTAATGAATTTTATTTTCCATTCAATTGACTTTTATCTGAGCAAGGGTCAAGTTTAACTTTTAATCAACACCTTGGATTCAAAATTGATTTTTATGGATTGAAAAATCCTTAATAATCGATCGAATTACATTTAAAAATGTCTATTCTAATAAACACATTAAAAATTTGTATTTTTTCACATTTGTCCTTCAGGAAAATCGCTCGAATTAAAAAAATATAGTGAAATTATATTTATGTCACTGGAGTCGCTGAAACAATAATTAACCATAAACAACAACAACAACAACAATAATAATAACAGTAAAATAAAAATGGATTTTCTCCCCCCCCCCCCCCCCAAAAAAAAAAATGCTATTCTCAAAGGCTCAATTTGATATTTAACCGATATTGAAAAGGTGATAATTTTTTTAAACTAACAATTGTAAAAGTTTCGATTGATAAGTTAAATGATAAGGAATGGGAAACAAAATAACGATGAATTGATGATAGAATGATAAGATGAATACTTCCTTTTTAGTTGGGCACTATCCCGGGAGTCTAAATTTATGACAATGAAGCGCAAGGGTTTTTATGACGTTTTCATTTATTTTGCCTTCATGTTACAAATAAAGAAGGGGTCTCTAATATAAAAGATGCAATTAAACTTACAATAAATATTATAAATTATGTCCCATAATTATATGCGATTAATTTTCTATTTATCATATCTCCTTTATGCAGCCTCGATTCTATGGAACTCAGTCCCAAATTACATGAGAAATATTTCCGATTTAGATAAGTATAGGGCTATGCTTAAGAAGTATTTATTTAGCAAATAATTTGCATGTACATGAGCCCAGTGCACAATATTAGATGTACGTTGTTTTCTTGCTTTTATATAGCAGATCTATATTCTCCACTCTCCACTCTGTTATTTCTTTTTCTGCTCTGTAAGCGCACAGGGACATGCTATGGATATGTGATATGCGCTATAAAAGAACTGAATATTATTATTATTATTAAAAATCAAGGTCAATGAAAGCACATGAGAGAGAAGAATACTGAGTCGGTAAATAGAAACTATAATCAGAGAAATCATTTTGCACTTTGAGCGCTACTGAACACCGTTAAGCGTTAAAATAGCACTGTAAGGATTCTATAACCCAGGGGCCTGTTCAACAAAAAATTTTGCCCCCCCCCCCCCCGAAAGGCTGAAGGAAAGTGTAAATTTATGGCTTTTTCGGGGAGGGGGGTTCGTGTTTTTTCTTTTAGATAATCGGCTTTGTGTATATGGATAAAGTGGTTTGGTGGTGTATAAATACTTAACTATTAAAGTTGGTGGAATGTTAAAGAGACGGGAAGCTTGTTTTAAGAGAGAAAGAAAGAGAGAGGGAGAGGGGGGAGAGAGAGAGAGAGAGCGCATGGAGACGGAGACAGACAGAGAGAGAGAGAGGGAAAGAGGGAGTGAGAGGGAGAGAGGGAGAGAGAGAGAGAGAGGAAAAAAGCGGGAAGAATCGGGAATGTATTGCACAAAAATGTACTTATATTCCTATTGCCATTCCATTCATATGATAATGAAATGTCATGTACATATTCCGCATGATGGTGACATATAACAGTAAATTATATCAAAATTGATAAATCATGTGATTTTCCACCAAACTTTTTGATTGATGCCCCAACTCAAACTCAGTTTTGACGGGGAAGCAATAACATTTTATATATCATTGGCTATTCAGACAGAAAATGTTCCCTAAAAAAAAGGCAAAGACGAACTATTTCCCTAAAATGTGTTAAAAAAGGATAAAGATAATTATAATCGAATTATCAATCCCGTATTTGTATTTATCATGACAAGCGTCAATATTCTTTCGATTGGGGAAACAGAAGTTAGGTTCACACTAAGAGCCGAAACCTAAAGCCCCGGTCACATAGGACCCCGGAAGCAACACGATTCACCACGACTCGTTGTTCTGAGGCAGTTGACTGTGAATTAACAAAGACTCGGGATGAATCGTGCTGCTTTCGGGGTCCTATGTGACCGGGGCTTTATGGTTTCAGGAACTACGACAGATATGCGGAAGCTTTCACGTGCATCGCGAAGGCGAGTTTGTCTAAGTCGCTTTCTCGTTTGTACAAGTCGCCTCCTCACATTTTCGACCAAAAACAAAGCCAGTGAATAACTCGCCTTTGCGCTGAACACACAGGCTTCTGTATTTCTGTCGTAGTTTCTGAAATCTTAAAGCTCCGGTCACATAGGACCCCGGAAAGCAACACGATTCACCCCGACTCGTTGTTCTGAGGCAGTTAACTCGTTTGTACAAGTCGCCTCCTCACCTTTTCGACCAAAAACAAAGCCAGTGAATAACTCGCCTTTGCGCTGAACGCACAGGCTTCTGTATTTCTGTCGTAGTTTCTGAAATCTTAAAGCTCCGGTCACATAGGACCCCGGAAGCAACACGATTCACCCCGACTCATTGTTCTGAGGCAGTTAACTGTGAATTAACAAAGAGTCGGGGTGAATCGTGTNGGGAATAAACTGATAACTTTATCAAAATTCATCTCATATAAATGTATTTGATTTGCCACTTCTCTTTTATTGACAGTTCGGGTTTGGATATTTAATGTATCATTAAATATTATTTACCTTGGACTTAAGAAGGTAATAATCAGCATCATTGACAATTTCATGAGAGTTAGGTTGAACAAATATTAGAAATAGATTTAAAATACATGATAGATAGATAAAAGAAAATAGTTGCTAAGACAAAATACTGATTACCGTAGTGATATAACTAGATGTTAACAGCGAGAAAAAACAAAAACAAAGCAAAGCAAAAAATCCACATTTGGCGAAATGGGAACACATATTATATGTGTACGTCGATGTTCGAAAAGTTTATTATTGCACCATTTTTTTTCGGGGGGGGGGTAGAATTGTAAACATTATGAAAGGAAAAGGCATCATAAAGGTGCTCTCGGTTTTCACCTTTTTCGTGTATTTTTTTGTGGCGATGATGAAGATATTGAATGAATTAATGCTGCAGTTGCTAAGGGTGATGATGATGATGATGGTGATGATGAAGATGGTGATGATCATAATGGTGGAAATGATGATATCGATAATAATAATGGTAGAGATATAATGATTATGAGGATGATTACGATGATGGTAATGATGATGGTGAAGATGATGAAGATGATGATGAGAATGAGGAGTGGGAGGAGGAGGATGATGGTGGTGGTGGTGAAAATTATGATGATGATGATGATGGTGATGATGATAATGGAGATGATGATGATGAGGAGGAGGAGGAGGAGGATTTGAAATAAAAACCAATTACCTACTAATTAAAACCAATTTCGACAAAACTGATTAAAACTGAATGTTCATAATGGACGCTAATTCACGTGCATTTTTTTCTCGATGTTATGACTATAGATATGAAAATAGAAACGTTTATCAGTGTTTATAATATACTTATCTTTAGTAGTATCATGCTTGGGTATAAGTTTGTTTCAAAAAATCCTTTAAGCATATACATGTATAACCACATTTTTGTGATTGTTCAAGGAAATATGTGTCAAAAGAATTTGTGGTAAGTATAGCATTGCACGGCAGCATTTCGTTGTGCATTTTCCACCTCTCCCTTTACTTGTTATTACTATTATCGTACATTTTATATCATATATATAAACTATATCTGGGGGCCTATTGGAATGTCGCCATTAGATTATTTACAAATACCACAGTCTATGTACTCGTCCCGCCCTAAGGCCCCGGTCACATAGAGGCCCGGAAGCAACACGATTCAACACGACTCTTTGTTAATTCACAGTAACTGCCTCAGAACAAAGAGTCGTGTTGAATCGTGTTGCTTCCGGGGCCCTATGTGACCAGGGCTTAAAGGAAGACTCACACATTTGCTTTTTAAGCCTGCGCCCACTTTTGTGATTGGTTTCACGCAACATTATGCTTTGGTTACTGTCACCTCGTAAAACATAGACAAAATAAGCTACCTGGACGCAGCAATGCGCGTGAAAAACGCTTGGGATACGTCGAGTACGTTCAGGTTCCACTCGACATACGCATTTGTTAACGTCGGCAAATTGTCTCCCTGCGGCTTTCTGCTCTCTGTGAGTGTATTTATGTTGGGCGCACAAATGCGCATGGGAGACGCTTGGCATACGTTGAGCACGTTCATCTTGCGTTCGACGTAAGCATTTATTAGCATCAGCCAATTGTTTCTCTGCGGCTTTCTAATCTCAGTGAGTATGTTTATAATGGAAGCTACAATGCGCGTGGAAGACGCTGGGCAAACGTGAATACGTTCATCTTGCGCTCGACTTACACACTTGTTAGTGTTGGCTGGCGTCTCTCTGCGTCTTCCTGCTCTCAGTGAGTGTATTTTTATTGGACGCAGAAATGTGCTAGGAAGACGCTTGACAAACGTTGAAAACGTTCATCTTGCCCTCAACGTACACATTTGTTAGTGTCTGCCATGTGTCTCCCTGCGGTTTCCTGCTCTCAGTGAGTGTATTTATATTGGACGCAGAAACGCGCGTGAAAGAGGCTTGACATATTACGTTGAGTACGTTCATCTTGCGCTCGACGAACGCATTTGTTTGCGTCGACCAATTGTCTCCTTATGACTTCCCGCTCTCAGTGAGTATATTTGTAAGGGAAGCAAAAATGCGCATGGCATACGTTGAGTACGTTCAGCTTTCACTCGACGTACGTATTTATTAGCGTCGGGCAATTGTCTCCTTGTGGTTTACTGCTCTCGGTGATTGTATTTGTAATGAACGCAGAAATGCGCGTGGGAGACGCTTGACATACGTTGAGTACGTTCATCTTGTGTTCGACGTACTCATTTGTTAGCGTCGGCCATGTTTCTCCATGCGCTCAGTCAGCGTATTTCTCATCGACGCAGAAATGCGCGTGGAAGACGCTCGGCATACATTGAGTATGATCATCTTGTGCTCGACGTAGACATTTGTTAGCGTCGACCAGATATCTCCCTGCGCTAAGTGAGTGTATTCATAACGCAATAGTATGACTGAGCCCTTACGATTTTTGTGTATTCATAATCGATAGTACCATGATATTTACTTTGTTGTACCTAAGGCGTTTGTATAAGTTAGAAGGCCTTATAAGGTAAAGAATTATGCCACTTAGCTGTCCTTACTAGAAAATCAAAGACCAAAGAATCTGGGCAAAGTATCCAACTCACAATTCAAGCTTACACACTGGTTCTAGCACCCCCCCCCCCCCCAAAAAAAAGTTCGCTGTAATTGTTTAGACATCAGATTTAAATTTCTTTGCACGATATCTGTTAATTTGTAATTTACTGTACTATTTTTGTATGCATGAGAACCATTTTAAAGGCTTGAATGAAAGTTGTTTCTTTGGTCCACTTTCGTTGACCCTATATTTCACGATGTAAGCGATAAAAGTGTGCCAATTGTAATGGGATAAAGGAGATTTTCAAATGCATGCCCGAATGAGTATATTGATGACAACAGAACAAATCAAAATATGAACGAATAGGCGTACGGATCTTTTTATGATCGATTTGTGTTTCTTTCCTCCTCATCTACATTCCAAATTATATTGCATGTTTGATAAAAAGGGATGTACAGTTGTTGAGCCAATAATAATACCATGTTTGATTCCCAAATGTCATTCTATGAAAAAGGCCGACTTACACCTTTTTCCTTTTTTTAGCCTGCGTCGGCCTAGCGTTTTTGACAATTAAAAACGCTCCCTAGACGCATAAAAGTGGCAGGTTATTCGGTGAATTGACGTTCGGTGTACGCTCCTTGAGCGCTAGCCGAACGTCAGTCCACTGTGACTGATCAGCGTATACCGTGCGCTCGAGGAGCAATTTTATTTTTTCAAAAATCGCTGGGCCGACGCAGGTTGAAAACGCAAATGTGTGAGTTGGTCTTAAGCTGGATAACTTTCAAGAAATGGCCAATATAACGTTATTATGTACACTGTATATATCTATATTGACAAAAGGTGGAAATTTTCGGATCTACCAACCACAAATTTTAGAGAAATAAAAGATAAGAGATATCGAACGTGATTGAAAAAATAGCACAGAACTTTTCCGTCATCACTAACTATAATTAACTGATAGGGTGAAGTCGATTAGACTTTGAATGACCCGCGTCTCGACTCTTAAAAAGCCGCGATTGTTGCCGTCGTTTTCGTTCTCGGCATCCTCATCACCATCATCACCACCACCAAAATCACTATCAACATCATCATTAACATCACCA
>BQKZ01014831.1:0-12837 GCA_036244855.1 Temnopleurus reevesii | reverse complement strand
TTTTAAATACAGTTAAACCTGTCTATAGTGGCCACCCAAGGGAAACACAAAAGTGGCCACTCATGACATTTTATAGGTTCTACAGCACATATTTTCATCTGGAGGAAATTAATTTCAGTGGCCACCGTTAACAGGTGGTCACTGTAGACAGATGGCCACTAAGACAGATTTGACTTTTCTGAGCTCTCAAAGCTATAGCTGAATTGGAAGAAATATTTGTAGATTTTTAATAAGATACAATCTTTTCTGAAGGCAGCATGGAATCATGCTGCCTTCAGAAAAGAAGGCAGCATGATGTAAATAAATCTTTTTTGTAACAATTATTATTTCTCTAGTTGATGATGATGCTGACAAGAAAGATTCAAAGGAAAAAGAGGTAAGAAAAATAAATCAGAAATAGTTAATGTACATTTTTGTGAAAAGCAAACATTTTAATTTTGTCTTAATGAGATGGATTCTAAAAACAGAAGGAATAAAGCAAAGATTTGGGGACTGTTCAAATTTCCTTGTTTATACTGAGAACCACCGGATAAATAGCAGGGACTGAATTTAAGAATTTGCAGGGGAGCTACAGATAGCTCTCCTAGATGCTCTCAAGGAGAGTTTTAGGGGAGCTAAATAGGGTCTTCATGTAGTAAAATTGGGGTTACAAGGGGCTCAATAAATCACTCCCCTTAAAATGTATTCCCTGAAATAGTTTACCCTATTTTCGCTAGGGGAGTCTATCATGCCCCTTGACATTTTGCAGCACCACACAGCTGAAAAAAAAATCCCTGCAAAATGCAAATTTGTGACTATTTTTCTCCCATTTCTTGCACAAGTTTTGACATTTTGATTTATTTCAACACAGGTTGATGGAGAAACCAAGGAGAAGTTCAAGGTTCAGGAGGAGAAGCAGGAACAACAGGAGAAGAAGCTTGAAGAATTACAGGTAGAAAAATAGTTTGTTTTCAATAATTTATACCTTGTTGTATTAAAGATATTGTTCAACGTTGTTTTTGTTTAAATATTTTCAACTGCCACATTCTAGATGCAACCCAAATGGTTAATGATGTACATAAACTAAGCTGGGAAATATTAGGCTTCAAAATCATTGTTTAATGGTTAAAAAGATAGGATAACAAATATCATCTGCATTGGCACACTGTGCAGTAATAATGCAACAGTGAACAATTAAATTTTCATAGATTTCTTACTAGTGCCTGTATAATTTCTTTCATTTTTGCATTCTTTGTTGTTTTTTCATCAATCTGAATATAACAACATAGGCCAGGCAGCTTGATTGTATGTTTATTTAATAGCAAGATCTTAATGTGTGACAATGTCTTTAAGATTCAAGATTCAAGATTCGTTATTCATTTCATTTTTCGTTCATTAGTAAATCAGCAACATCAAATAATTCCTTTTGAAATTAAAAATAGTTTAAAGAAAACAAATACGAAAAATGAAATTGGGAACCAGTCAGAAGCAATGTTTGTGAGAGGCTGGTTTCTACCAAAAAATATATTATTAAACAAACTATGATTAATTTATTTACACTAGCAAAACAATTTTAATTCTATTAACCAATCCATTTAGGTGATTTTGATTTCATTAATTGGTGTTTGAAATAAAAGAATGAAAAGTCCTGTAAACACAGGCGGTAAGTTTATTGGAAAGATGCTGATTGCTCAAGATCATGCTTGTACAGGATTCCTTCCCCCCCCCCCCAAAAAAAAAAAATAATAATAATAATTAATAAATAAAAGCATTGTCAGTCAGAAATTGAATATAGTTTATGTAATTCAAGTTGTATGATCATTATGAATCTTTGTTAAAGATTTATGTCATTCAAATCATTATTCAAATTTGTATTTGAAGCATTACCATTCTAAATCCTGCAATCCTTCCCCACTTAGCATGATCACAGGTAATTCCTTAATGCCTTGATTTGTCTCCAAACTCCAGGCTCGCCAAGTTATCCAGGAACGGTTGATCGTGAAGCAGGCTGAAGAGAAAGACCAACTCAAAAAAATGCCAGACTTCATTTTCATTTAGATCTTCCTTTGTATTTGAAGCATCACCTTTTGTAAACCGTTTGATCCTTCTCCTGTTAACAAGGAAAAACCTGAATTCCTTTTTTGTTTGTTTCCTAACTACAGGCACGCCAAGTAATTCAGGAACGACTGATCGTCAAACAAGCTGAAGAGATAGACCAACTCAAGAAGGAACATGAAGAAGATAAGAAGAAAGACGATGAGATAGTCAACGCAGCTGCCCAGTTAGCCCAAGTGCAGGCTGCCCAACAAGCCATCGGGCAAGCGCAGGGGCAAGTAGCCCAGCAACCGGCTGTAGGTGGCTTACAACCTCAGCAGCAGCAACCGGCAGGACCAGGGTTGCAACCTGTGCAGCAACTGGCAGGTGGCGGACAACCAGTGATGGGGCAAGTTGGAGATCAAATGGGACAACTGGGAGTGCAACAACAACCGCAACAACCTCTTGTGGCGCAAGTTCCTGTGCAACAAGTGGCGCCTGTTGGACAAGTTGGTGGGCAAGTTCCTCTGGTACAACAACCTGCAGGGCAACTTCCAGTGGCTCAGCAACCTGCAGGGCAACTTCCATTGGCTCAACAACAAGCAGGGCAACTCCCAGTGGCACAGCAACCAGCAGGGCAACTTCCTTTGGCTCAACAGGGGGCTGGGCAACCTGTATTGGGACAAGCTGGAGCGCCAATGGGTCAAGCAGCCATACAACCTCTCCCTGGACAGCAACTAGCAGGACAAGGACAGCAACAGTTGCTACCACAGCAACAAGTTGCCGCCGGACAACCCAATGCTCAGGTCGGTATGCAGCAAGTTGGTGGCATGGGGCAAAATGTAGCGATGCAACAGGGTGGAGTGGTAGGAGGGCTTCCGCATGCTGGTGTAGAGGGCATTAACCAAGTAGCAGGCATGGCTGGAGTGTTGCCACAACAACAGCAACAACTGCTGCAAGGACAGCAACAACAAGGTGTCTTGCTTGATGGTGGCATGCAAGCCGCCGTTGGTGGTGGTGGTGAAATTTTGGGGCAAGCTAATGCTATTCCGCAACAACAACAACAGCAATTTCAAGCAAATGTAGCTCAACAGAATCCTCTTGCTTTACAGCAACAGCAACAGCAACTCTTACAACAACAATTTGTAATGCAACAACAGCAAGTTCCTGTGCAACAGAACCAGCAACCTGCCATGCAGATTGTACAGGACGTTGGGGACGGATTGCAAGGTGGTCAGCAACTTTTGCAGCAACAACCGCAGGGTGTGGTGGGTGCCGGTGATGGCATGGCTCTGGGTGGTGGCGGGATGGACGGTGGCATACCACAGCAGCCGCAACATCTTGAGGTTAGTTGATGCTTGTTGCTAACTATGCTTCCATTTTGTGAACTCTGCACATCACTAACCAGTGAACATCTCAGACTTTTTTTCGCCATCTCGCATTCCCAAACTTCTCGCGTCATGAAAAAATCATTGCTTTTAAAGAGCGATCATTGTTTTTCTCCCTTTCATCTTACTTTTTGCCTTCATGTCCTCCACTTCAAGTACCTTTTGCTCTGTATGTCTCTTCTCTTCATAAATCTTCATCATCTTTTTCAATAATTGTGTGTGGTAAATCTTTGTATCTAAGACGAGGTACATGTATGCTAACTTACAAGGTATGTGAATCATATTTGGTGCTTTTTGATTTTGTATTGTTTTGTTTTGTAAACTAAATTATAGTCTTGTTATAAAGACCAAATGCCAAGAGAAATATTTCATTTCGTATTTCTACGCTCTTTATATTGTAATTCATATATTCTTTGGAAAGGCTTGTGGTCAATTATTCAAGATAAAGAAATTTTGTTTGGGAACTGATCTGAATTTGCCTAATTGGACATTCGTAATCATTTGACAATCAAAGTGTATTTAATTTTCCAGCCTTTAGTCTCTCCCATGAAAGATCAATGTATTTTAATGTCTTGGGAGAAATCTTAAGTTGTCTGAAAATATAGTAGGTTGTCTATTTAGATGGATGTTGTTTGAAACTTGCGATCAATTGCAAATCAACTGCAAATAAGTTGCATATTGATATGAAAAAAGTGTATTTTCATTCATGCACTGCCTGCGCTTTTCACAATATATACTTTAAACAAGGATTTTGATTGGTGCGTGCCGATCAACCGCAGCTTGCAATTGATTGCAACTTTGTAGGAACATCCCCATAGTCAGCATAGTTTTTCCAGTTTAGTTTTCATCGTTCCTGATTGTTCGATAACAGAACATCATCAGTTGGAATTTTTACCTCCCGACAATCATCTTTCCAATTAAGAATTTAGATATACATAGAAAAGAAGATACATGTAGTATAGAAGATGGGAACATATATGAAAGGATTTCTGAAAGCATTTCTGAACAGAAAGCATTCATACTACTTTCGCATACAAATTCAGAGAAGGTTTTTTTGTTGTTGATAAAATCATGTCTCACTCTTTTTAAATGTAATTGTCTTTTGAAATCATCTTTATATTGATACATGTATATTTATGATTGTCTGAGCCCCCCCCCCAAACAAAAAAAAACATGTGAATAAATAAATGATAGATGAGTTGAAGGAAAAACAAGATAATGTGAAATTCATGAAATACTGACATTATCTACTCATATGGTATGACCAGATTAATATTTTCACAAATAATTAAAGACCATTTTCTGCATTAGTGATTTTTTTTTCCTGAGAAATATTGAGACAGATGTAGAAAAATCATGATTTTTTTCAAGTCAGTACTCTATATAGTCTAGGTAATCTTCAAATTAGTAGCTCTATGACTTTTTATTCATTTTTGTAATTGTTTGTGATACAGAAACATTATTGCTCTACATTTTTTTTAAATGTTTATCGAAAAATTCAGTACTTGTTCTATTTACAATATATCACAATATTTACTTTTGCGCATCATACATGTACAATGGCATGATATTTCCAAGCTATGTTTGGAAAAACTACGTTTGGAAAACTACATTTCAAAATTGCATGAGAGAATCTAAACATTTTGGTTGTTTAGCACGTCATAAAACTGAATTAGTCTTCTCAAGATTATTTCTGAAAGATATTTTGCAAATTATGCTTTTATATTTATCACATACATTAAAGTGTGTTGAGTGTTCAGTTGGAGTAACTCTTTTTCTCCCATGTGAAATTGATCACACTGCATCCTTCATCAAGGGAAAAATGCTATGTGCATTTTGTTCTAAAAAGTTAAACTGCATACAAATTTGGTATTGAATATCTATCTTTTGATCACATTTCTTATAATATACATGGAATTTTCGCCAAGATATTGGTCATGAACATGAAACTTTTTTAAATTAATGGATGCTTGAGTGATTTTTCTTGTTTGATGATTTAGGTCTCTTTTAGTATATTTCTGTAGATCATAGATGTGTACTTTTGGTGCTTTTTTTCTGATGATGTTACAACCAGAACCAACTTTCAATAAATAGAATTATATTTAATTTAAATTCATTATTCATGTTTCTCATTCTCTTTTACAATCAATGTTCATGGAAATGTATATACTGTAGAATAGAAAATAGAGAAGTTAGATATAGAAAGCTGTGAAGTAAAATCACTGCATCACTTCTAACAGTGCAAGTCAGAATTATTTGCTTATAAATATGTAATTACTATCAAGCTCAAAACAATGGGGTCAAATTAGGATCACTGGACCATGTATATTTTCCTGAACTTATATTGATAAGGCAAAAAGAAGATGTTTGGTTGTCCTCCACCGGCATGTTTCTTAGCATGTCTTTGCCTCCCAAGTACAGTTTTCCACATTAAATATGTTAAAAATGACCAACCAACCCCATTTTTTTCTTAATGGCAATCACTGGACAGCCAAACAATTGTTTTTTTTTTTTTTTTTGGGGGGGGGGGGGGGCTCAGAAGTAAGCCAAGAATACTGATTTGCACTGTATTTGTCACCCATCAACCTGTAATGTCACATTTTCATTAAAATAAGGTCCTGACCTGATCTTGACTTCAATCATGTCCCATATTATAGAGGAAAAAAATAGTTAAGAATATCTTCGAACCAGAAAATATGATTATATGTACATACTGTGTATACAAAGAAAGAAGAAGTCTTGTATTTCTTTTCTCCTTTTTTTTTTACCAATTTTGATTCTTTCTGTAGCATCAGTGTTGATTGTATAAATTGTGAATAAAATTTTCTATCAAATCTCTCATCTACTTTCCATCTGAAATCTTTTGTATTGAACCTATATGTTTGAAAGCCGAAGATGAAGTAGAGTCTTTAGTATGTGGTTTCTTCTAATTTTTCTTTTAATCCATTGACTAATGAATTCTGTAATTTCCATAGAATTTCACCTGGTGCCAGATGTCAATGGGTTAACTAATATTTTGCTCATTCTGGTCATCAGTGGCAAATTGCGACTGTTAGTGGAAATGCATTCGTGCATATTTCTATACATGTGTAGTTTACAATACTGCTCAAACGTCTTGGAACAATCAGGTTCAATCGACCTGTTTATGTAGTTATATCAAATTCATGCTAAGTATTTAGCACAAAAAGCTTGTTCTTGACATCATGAAAGCTTGCCTGAGGCTTGCCTGACATAATTACAAAACATTGTAATTCAAAAGACATCAAATATTAATACAGGTAGCTCTGCCTTAAGAAGTCAAATATCTTGAAACCGTAAGAATCTGTTTGACTTCGAAGATTGACTTTAAGAGTTGAATAACACATGTTCTATGTAGTTTATTTTTAAAAATCCCATCGACTTTGGCAATAATTCGGCTTAGAAAAGTTCGACTTAGGCAGAATTGACTGTCAGTTCATTGGGAAGAAGTATGCACAAATTACAGTGTAAACTCAATATAACAAGGTACTTGAGACCATCAAAAATACCTTGTTTATAGCAGAGTTAAAAACAATAAGTTATTCAGAGCTGGGATCAGATTCCATACCTCTTTATATCAGATCTCTTTATAACGAGTTTCCACTGTAGAATCATTAAAACTAAAGTAATTTTTTGGGGATGCTTAGCACAGCTATAATGATGCAATGTTGAGCAGAAAGGTGAAACTGATGCCAAAGCATTGATGTAGTAGTGCATTTGACTCATAATTATTTTATGCTTATGGACAAGAATTCATGTACAAAAGTCATGGAATCCATTTTTATCAAAGCTTTTATCCAAGTACTAGCACTTCTTCACACAAAAGCACATATTTAATCTACTCAGCTTTCACATGCACATACTAATGACTTTGTTCAATCTTATATCAATGAAGTTTCATGAATAAATTTCCAATCTATCGCTTGGTTGTAATGCTAAATCATATAATTGATAGTATATTGGATTCATATCTATTTATTTCCTCTGACATGCACATTAATAATTTATTTGTATCTATGCTTTGCCATATGATAACCCTCTTTCTCATGAAAATCTTCTCTTTCCTATTTTTCAAACCACTTTTTTAATTTTCTGTTAGAGCTGATGCTTGATTGCAATCACAATCTCACTAGCCAATCAAAATTTTGCACTTTACTATCACCTCACTTTTGTTAGAACTAAAGTTGGATTGCAGCTGCATTATTATGAATCGGGTCATAAATTTATGCTCCATGCTAGCACGCATTGATTGATTAATGGGGTGTTGCTCAAAAGTTGCAATTGATCGCAAGTTGCAGTTGATCGAAATCCGCCAATCAATATCATTGTTTCATGCGCATCTTGTTGATTGCACATACCGTGCGCGAATGAAAATGCGCGTTACAACTTGCAAAGTTGCAGTTGATTTGCAGTTGATTTTGAACAACACCCCCATAGGTTAGAAAAAATACATGCACTCTATGTAGTAATTGTATTGATCATCAAAACCTTATTAAATTTAGTTTGAAATGAGACAATCAGAAATCATCAAATTTCCATCTTTCTTCACATACTAATTTGTTAGATGCTTGTGAATCAATTTAACTATTTTGCATGATCTGTCATATGATTTGAATATGGAAAGAATGGTAATTTGCAAATATACGGCATAAGGCTGCCTCATATATTTTCTCTAATCTGCATACATTCATTGCACTGGCAAGAAGAGTTTTCTGCACATGCTTGGGTGATTGTTGCTAAAATACCGCTCAAACAGCAAGAGGTAGTATTCACACCTACAATAATACCCTTGAAATTAATAACTACAATTTGATCTGTAGGCAAGGCTGAGGGGGTGTTGCTTTCGGTAAAAATGATGAATTTTGCACCATATATATAAATGAAGACTCTGGTTAGTTGGGCACCCATGACGTCATCAAATTGGCAACATCTCTGGAAATTTCCACTGATCTGTCCGTTTTTTCAAATCTTTAAAATTTCATAACTTTTTTATTACTTGTCCAATTTTCTTCAAACTTTTATTGTTTTACTCACCAATTTTTTCTGCTTCTGTTAAAAAATCATTTTTGGGTAGAATCTTCTTTTAAAGCCCAAGTATAGTTTTGGTAAAGATCAAGAAATGTGAATTTTTGGGATATTTACCATGACATATAATTTTTATACACATTTTAAGACCATAGCATATGTTTCTACGAGCTAATTCTTTTGAAAATTTGAATTTGACCGTTAATTCGTATTTAGCGCCCTCTCTTGGTTATAACAATATTTTGCTTCTTATCGGACATATACAAAGTTATTTCCAAGATTTGATTAAAGCATGATAAAAAGGAATACACAAAGAATAAATTCTGAAATTTTCATCCAATTCTGTGCATAATAAGTTGTCCTTTATCAAGAAAGAAAATATTGAATTAGCGTCGGGGGACACGACGCTGAAATATTTTGCACATTTTAGGTTATAACTTTTCCAAAACTTGTTCATTTTTCGCACAATTTTTTGTACGACATGTTCATGATATCATGTTTCATTTTATATAGATTTGAAGACAAAATTTGGCGATAAAGATATTCGCTTTTACCAAAACTGTACTTGGGCTTTAACAACTGTAAAAGCTTGTGTTGTTCTCACTAAAGTGCTACCTTATTTTGATATGTGCATGCATGACTGGATGGGTTTTAAACTTTGATTACAGCCTGCCGACCAGATGATTAAATCCGTGGACAAAGACACCATCTTGAATCCCGGCAAGGACTTGAACCCCGCGGCC
Source organism: Temnopleurus reevesii (assembly GCA_036244855.1). NCBI lineage: Eukaryota > Metazoa > Echinodermata > Echinoidea > Temnopleuroida > Temnopleuridae > Temnopleurus > Temnopleurus reevesii. The sequence goes on along the minus strand of BQKZ01014831.1, from coordinate 3,650 downwards.
GCCGTTCAGCAGAGAGTGCTCAATCAGGCTGAGAACGACGGAAACAAGGAGAGCGAGAAACAAGCAAAGGAGGGGGAAGATGGAGGGAAGGATGGAGAGAGTGATGGTGTGATTCAGATTGTGAATGAGGAGGAGGAGGCGGAGGAGGAGGGGATGGGAGGAGGAAATGGTGATGCGGTCCCCGATCTTAAAGATGCGGAGAAGGGCGGGGCTGTTGGTGGCGAGGAGACCGGTAACAAAGACAATTTAAAGATGGTTGAGGAAAGAAGAGTTGATGACGAGAGAGGGAATGATGGAGATGCTGATAAACATGAAAAGGATATTGAAGAAAATCGAAATGAGAAAGCACCAGTAGAAAACTCAAACCAACAAGAGAAATCTTTTGAGGACGCGGAAGACAAACTTCTGCAGAACCATCTAAAGATGATCGCAAACAAGGAGGAGGATGAAGAAGTATTTGCCGATAAGGAGGATGTTGAAGATGGGGGCGTTGCCATTGTGAGGGAGGAGGATGGGGATGAGATCGAGATGAACCAGGACCAAAATGATGTTCAGCAGGAGAAGAAGAATGTTCGAAGCCGGGAGGTAAGTTGATGATGGGTTTTATTTGGAGGTCTTTGTCTTGTTCGCTTTGCTTTTTAACAAGGACTGCAAGCTTTAAATGTTGTAGTTAAAAATAATACACTAACTCATGATAACAATTATCATTATTCTTCTCATCAATGTCGTCATCATCACCATCGTTATCATCAATAATATCATCACATCACCATCATCATCTCATCGTTATTTTTATCATCATTACCATTTGTATTATTATTCAAAACTACTGTGATACATCTCATCTCCGTATTTTGGGATAATATCTGTTAAAAGTTACGGAATAAACATCATTGCAAATTTTGCAAAAAATATTTCACACACAATGATTAATACCTGATAATGTTTTAAAATAGTTTTGTCCTAACTTTGTTTTTCATATTCTTATGTAATGTATTTATTTTGATTTGTTTGTAAAATACCTGATTTTCCCTTCTACCATTGAAGAGGTTTGAATTTCTTGAAATAGATTGAGAAGCCAGAATTTAAAAGAAAATTAGATTTGTTGTATTATCAATTAATTGCATTATCTGAAAAGTTTTGCATGCGTTGGTTATTCATTCTTGATTTTTTTTTAGCTACAATCATATTTAAATTCTCTATCTACTTTTGTTGCACTTTATTTGCATACAATTGGTGAAGGTAAAGGTTAATTCAGTATATTGCAGGAATGAAAATTAGATTATTTTTTTCTTTCATTTTTTTCTGGAAGAAATGACTCCTTTATATCTAGTGTATGGTTGGTACAATTTTGGTCCTCTTCATCTAGATTTTATACTTTCGTGTATATTTGATATCACAATTCTTGTTTTATTTGAGTTGTATCCACATTTCTCTGCAGAATAAAATGGAAGGAAATTATTTTGTGTACCTATAGCTATTGTGAATGCTTGAATGAAGTTGTTAATTTTGTCCAAATCTTTTGTCCCTTCTGCTACCAGTGATTGCGGTTAAATTGGTGACAAAAACAAATTCACGAGTTTCCTGACGAACAAAGCTTGTACACAAAAAGAAATATGTATTTTACTCCACCAGGGAATTTACACAATCTTTACATCATTCTGGAGCATATACCCTTACCTTAACCCTACTTTAATATAGCAAAAGATTTGAACCAGACTGAGAGCAGATGTGGGGTCACCGGTTGTCAGTAGGTCTTATATGTGGAGGCGCTATAGGGTCAATTTCCTTCAGCAAGAAATTCATCCACATTGTGCTGCACTCGACCCAGGTGAGGTAAATAGGGACGGCAGGAAGAAATTCCTTGTAATGGCTGCCAGCTAGAGCCGGGTAATAGTGAGTGTAAAGCTTTCAGCGCCATGAGCACTGATAAGGTGGACCTGTGCGCTATACAAGTAGACACCATTATTATATACAGTTATATGGATGTATATCATCCTAAATTTTTAAATGAGTGAANTGTTCAGCAGGAGAAGAAGAATGTTCGAAGCCGGGAGGTAAGTTGATGATGGGTTTTATTTGGAGGTCTTTGTCTTGTTCGCTTTGCTTTTTAACAAGGACTGCAAGCTTTAAATGTTGTAGTTAAAAATAATACACTAACTCATGATAACAATTATCATTATTCTTCTCATCAATGTCGTCATCATCACCATCGTTATCATCAATAATATCATCACATCACCATCATCATCTCATCGTTATTTTTATCATCATTACCATTTGTATTATTATTCAAAACTACTGTGATACATCTCATCTCCGTATTTTGGGATAATATCTGTTAAAAGTTACGGAATAAACATCATTGCAAATTTTGCAAAAAATATTTCACACACAATGATTAATACCTGATAATGTTTTAAAATAGTTTTGTCCTAACTTTGTTTTTCATATTCTTATGTAATGTATTTATTTTGATTTGTTTGTAAAATACCTGATTTTCCCTTCTACCATTGAAGAGGTTTGAATTTCTTGAAATAGATTGAGAAGCCAGAATTTAAAAGAAAATTAGATTTGTTGTATTATCAATTAATTGCATTATCTGAAAAGTTTTGCATGCGTTGGTTATTCATTCTTGATTTTTTTTTAGCTACAATCATATTTAAATTCTCTATCTACTTTTGTTGCACTTTATTTGCATACAATTGGTGAAGGTAAAGGTTAATTCAGTATATTGCAGGAATGAAAATTAGATTATTTTTTTCTTTCATTTTTTTCTGGAAGAAATGACTCCTTTATATCTAGTGTATGGTTGGTACAATTTTGGTCCTCTTCATCTAGATTTTATACTTTCGTGTATATTTGATATCACAATTCTTGTTTTATTTGAGTTGTATCCACATTTCTCTGCAGAATAAAATGGAAGGAAATTATTTTGTGTACCTATAGCTATTGTGAATGCTTGAATGAAGTTGTTAATTTTGTCCAAATCTTTTGTCCCTTCTGCTACCAGTGATTGCGGTTAAATTGGTGACAAAAACAAATTCACGAGTTTCCTGACGAACAAAGCTTGTACACAAAAAGAAATATGTATTTTACTCCACCAGGGAATTTACACAATCTTTACATCATTCTGGAGCATATACCCTTACCTTAACCCTACTTTAATATAGCAAAAGATTTGAACCAGACTGAGAGCAGATGTGGGGTCACCGGTTGTCAGTAGGTCTTATATGTGGAGGCGCTATAGGGTCAATTTCCTTCAGCAAGAAATTCATCCACATTGTGCTGCACTCGACCCAGGTGAGGTAAATAGGGACGGCAGGAAGAAATTCCTTGTAATGGCTGCCAGCTAGAGCCGGGTAATAGTGAGTGTAAAGCTTTCAGCGCCATGAGCACTGATAAGGTGGACCTGTGCGCTATACAAGTAGACACCATTATTATATACAGTTATATGGATGTATATCATCCTAAATTTTTAAATGAGTGAAAATCTTCTGCTAATGATAGATGTGCTCATCTATTTAATTCTTTCTCTTGTTTCTGTTTTCTCTCTTATCAGGAGGTGTAGAAGCAGGGGATAACTATGAAGATGTCTATCAACATTTCAGGGAATTCCATGTAATATGCAGCTGTACCTCTTCATAAGT
>BQKZ01014828.1:8037-18974 GCA_036244855.1 Temnopleurus reevesii | reverse complement strand
GACAGGTTTCTTTGTCAAATATGGTACAGAAAAAATTGCCAACATGCTGCTTCACAGTTCCATTGGTTTGAACACAAATGGATACAGTGCGTACGTGGGGAATGGAACTTTAAGTCCATGTTTGCCCTGTTCAGAGAATAAGTGGGGAAGCTATTTCCTACGTGACCGTGAAGCTATTGTGAAGGCTTGAATGCAGTTTTTTTTTCTTACTTTGTCCAATTTCTTTGTCCCTTCTACTCACAGGGAAAGTAATAGCTGTATTAATCGGTGTAGCCATCTTGCTCTATCACATCAATGGAGAATTCCCCGGCCAAGCAATGGACCAAACCATCCCAAATCATGAAGGTCCGGATGAAGCGTAGCCGCCGTAGCACCAGCGATCTGAACTCCAAGTCCGCCACACCTGACCAACCAAGAGGCATCTCGCGATCCCCGTCCGGTTCCAACGGTCGTAGCGGGAAGAGGCGTAATCCGTTCGGGAGCGGCGGCGGAGGTAACCCGGTTCGAAGGAGGATTCAGAGCGAGGTGGTTGGAGCAGAGAGAATGCGGATGGAGACCATTGGAAAGCATCATGAGAAACTCTTCTCTGCGCTCGACACACAACGAGATGAGGTTGGTTTGAAGCATGATTTCTGAAATTCATCTCTTTGAGAGTAGGAATGGGGATACAAAATGAGATGGGTTTTGAAGCAAAAATTGTTCGATATCATTTTTTTATAGTGGGGATTAGATAAATTTAGAGGGTTCCAATCAGAGTGAGGTGGTTAGAGCAGAGAGAATGCGGATGGAGATAGTTGGAAAGCATCATGAGAAACTCTTCTCTGCGCTCGACACACAACGAGATGAGGTTGGTTTGAAGCATAATTTGTTAAAGTTATCTCTTTTAGAATATGAATGGGAAGATGAGACGAGATGGGTTTTGAAGCAGAAATTGTTCGATATCACTTTTTGATAGTGGGGATTAGATAAATTTAGGAGGATTCAGAGCGAGGTGGTAGGAGCAGAGAGGATGAGGATGAGGATGAGACGGTTACAAAGCATCATGAGAAACTTTTCTCTGCGCTGGACACACAACGAGATGAGGTTGGTTTAAAGGATTATTCATTTATCTCTGTTAGAATATGGATTGAAATACAGAGTTGCATGAGGTGAGATGTTTTTGAAGCAGAAATCATTACATGTAATTTTATGATAGTGCGGATTGAGATAAATTTGAATCTTGAATCTGTAAATTGAGAAGGATTCAAAATGAGAGTTTACTGTAGGAGCAGAGAGGATGGGGATGGTAGGCTTCATGAGGAGGTCTCCTCTGTGTGGGACACACAGCAAGATGAGGTACATGTAGGTTTTGTAAGCAGACATTACTCAATACATGTATGTTGAAATGGATAATCTAAACTTCAGGCCTCGCAATAGAATTTTATCATACTTAGGCCTTTTTGATAAAGGACACTTTCTATCAAGGCCACATAATAGGGAACCATAGGAAATCTAAAAATGGCACCAAGGCCGACAGAGAGGGCCCCCGCGGCCATTGTCTTGGGTTGCTAGTTCACACACTAATACAATGGGACTGACACACATAAGAAAACATAAATACGTGAATGAGCCATCTATTTGCTCCTAACTCTTTAAATAGTAATCCACATAATGTCGGGTAAATTTATTTAGGAAAATTTATGTAGAAAAATTTATGTAGGAAATATGGTTGCTTTCTGTAAGAGAAAAAAATATGCCCACAAAAAGAAATGGATGCCTCTTAAGTCGTAGATACTATTTGTGTAATATTTTGTAATACGTTGTGATTTTGAAAACTTTATCTTGTATACAAAAAAAATTGTTGAAGTAATAAACACATTATAAAAAAAGTGATCCAAATAATGTCGGATAAAGTTATCTGGGTTAACTTTATGCACTTAAACAATGCACAAGTTATAGTGTTTAAAGACTCAGATACACTCTAATGCTATCTTTCCTCTCATTCACCTGCACTGCCTGTAGGTATTTGATGTGGAGGCCTGTCAGAGGCTCACCAAAGCTATGAAAGCTATGGAGGCAGATGAAGACAAGTCAAAAGCTTCAAAAGAGGTAGGCTTTCATGTCATTTAGTTCTTGATTCTATCTGCAAGGAAATTCTTCTATCTTTATTACAATAGAAGTGTAACTACAGACGTCAGAAAATAATAATAATAATACCGGTAGATGCAATTTATATAACGCACGTATCCACTCTGCAGAGTGCTCAAGGCGCTTTGCATTATTATTACCCTGGCTTTAGCCCGGCGTACACCAGCGCGCATGACATTTCAAGGAATGTATATTCCTACCAGGTACCCATTCACCTCACCTGGGATGATGCAGCACAGTGTGGATGAATTTCTTGCTGAAGGAAATTAACGCCATGGGTGGGACTCGAACCGCAGCCCTCTGGTTGAAAGGCGAGAGCCAGGTCCACTACACTACGGGACCTCCAGATTTTTCCCTTCCCTCTACTGTATCCCCGTAACAGAGGAAAGAGAAATGCCTAACTCTCTCTGTATATTGGTAACATACCACAACTAGTATGATCATAATGTAGAAGCGGCGTGGTGTAGTGATTCGGACACTTGCCTTTCAACTAGAAGGTCGGAGGTTCGAATCCCACTCATGGCATTAAATTTTCTTCAGCAAGAAATTTATCCACTCATTGCTCCATTCAACCCAGGTGAAAATGGGTACCTGGCAGGAATTTATTCCTTGAAATGCCTTAGCACCGTAGTGGCTGGCTCGGCAGTTGTAGCCAGGGTAATGATACGGTACCTAGTTATCAGAGCAGTAGAATACATGCATATAGTGATTTTGCTATATAAATGGACATATTATTAGGTCCATTTATAGTAAATAGTTAAATCATCTATCTCATCCACTTAACAGCATACAGAGGAGGCCAGTGATGAACCTGTTGCCAGAGGAAAGCCTCACCTATCGCCAGACTGGTGTCTAAGAACACGTCTTCGCTTCACATCCCACAGCTCATTTAACTGGTGTCAGCCTATAAAGATGAAGGAGGAGGCCAAAGGTTTATGTTCATTTGTACAGGGCCAACATGCACCAAAAACAGAGGTAAGCGCTGTCCTAAGCTAAAGGTGAACACAACCCAAAAATTATAATGCTGTCATCGGATGAAAACATATCATATTAAAAAAACGTGATCATTTGAGCAAAATTGGACAATCTGTTCAAAAGTTATGAATTTTCAAATTATTAATGATATCACGATCTCTGCCACTGACGGGGGATCCTTTTGATTGGCAACTTTGGCAAAATCTGTGACATACTAACGAACGACTCTCCATTCACTCTATAAATAAGATATCTTAAAATGGATTAATATAGAATTTAAAACAAGGTTTCAACCAAATACTTTCTAAATTGCATGCAGACTTGATAAAGACATGCTGTACCAAAGGGGGAAAAATAGCTATCGGGCAAGTAAATGAAACTGTCACTTTCCTAGTCAGGCAAATTGCAAAAGTTCTACTTGCGTGCTTCAATTGTATGTACATCTAGATGTGTTGGATACACACTGATCTTTCATGGCTTAACCTATTTCCCAGTATTTTTATTGATCCAAACAAATTTTATGATGCATAAACCGTGTCTTATATCCAGTCTTTTCAGATTGAAGAGACTGGCGATGAGTCTAGATGGTGAAATGATCTTCAGCAAGCTACAATGTGCTGGATGCATCCAGATCTGCCCTGGCTCAACCTATTTCCTAGGATGGTTCCAGAACCAAAGAAATTCAAGTAAGTTATACTTTTATAGAGTACTGTATGAGTTGACAATTTATGTTGGATTTATTTTCGCAAATTTCATAATTTTGGCCTTGCCACAATCTCCAATTTGTATGAATCACATTCATATGTATATTAACAGTGTTAAAACTCTGAAAATAAGTGTCGAACTGGTCCGAAATCGTCAAAATATATGTACACCACAATATTGGCTTTATACATTACATATTGTTTCCCTCAGGGGATTGAAGAAATGTTTGACAATTCATGTTATTATTATTATCATTATCATTATTATTTATTCAGCCATCAAAAAGTTTCCAACAGTAAAAATGATAAATCACAATCATTATAAAAACATGTCTTTTTTCTGTACCCGGTTTTGGGATATTTCACTTAAAGACGAATCACTACTTTTGTAATGTAATCTAATTTTATGAACAAGTCTTTGTCAAATACGCAAAAGCAAAGGATTTATTTATCTAAACACAATTAATTTAAATAGAATGAATAAACGTTCCTTGCAGTTGTTGTTGCTAGGTTTGGCAAGCTCCAATGTTTATCTGGGGCCTGTAACATAATAAATGCGATTATACTTACGATAAGTATTGATCGTAAGTCTATGGGAAAATGTGTACCACAATACCACAGAGATACGATTAATTGCAAAATTAATTGTATCCTTTTATGTTACAGGCCCCTGATCTTGCAACATTAATGTGCATAATGTGCATTTATTAGGTAAAAAATTGAATACATATTTTGTCTTAGGTCAAGCATAAATGAATTTGAGTGCATTTTTAAAACTCTTTTGCATGGATGTTAAAGCTGTCAAGTCTAAAATTTCTTGGTTTATTAACATCATTTCATTAAAGACATTAAACAACAATGTTTTCGTTAAAAAAATCTCAAATGCCAGATCCTAAATGCCACCCAAAATAGTTGATTATGTACATAAACCAAGCTATGAGAATATGAGGCTTCAAAATCAATGTTTAGTGCTCAAAAAAGGTAAAATCCAAAATAGGACCTACAAAGGCACACTGTGTTGTAATAAGGGACAGTGGTCCACTTCATTCAATTTTCAAAGATATCTTAATAGTGTCATTCCTTCTTTTTAGCATTTATTGTTTTTTTTATCAATCTGAATGTAATAACGTAGGTGAGACAGCTTTTTGAAATAACAAAATATTAATATGTGGAAATTTCTCTATCACAAGGAAGTGTATCATTAACATACATTTATATATAATGGATTTGACTTTTGTTATGACTTGTATATCTAGGCAATCCATGGCTATGAAGGATCCAGCAATAGCAAGTGCTCTCATGATAAACTGGTAAGTGTCATATAGTCCATGTGTTTCTTAAACACACCAAAATATAAAACCAGTGTCTTTACTAATTTCAAATTGATTTGAAGATTCTTTGTCAAAAATTTCATGATGGGCAAATTGAATTAACAATACACTTCGTTACAAATGTTAATTAACAAAAACAAAAAATTGCCCTCAACTTTTCTATTTAGTTAGTTTGTTCAAATTGTTTGAATAATTGTTTCTTTGTACCTGAGGAAACATTAGGATAATTATTCATCCGGGGAATCCATTTAAAGTGCCATTTCTGTCACCGTATCACCAATGCATTTAACAGTGATTCAATGAAATTAGTATAAATTTACGTATTGAATTTTAAGTATGGCGTAAATATTCAGAATTGAATGAGAAACGTCTTTAAATCTAAATTCATCATCATCATCATCATAAGTTATTTCATTTTTAAAGTTGATAAGAAATGCTTTGCTTTTAGTGTAAGATAATTTAACAAGCAAGGCACTTATCTTTGAATTGCCAATGTATAGAAAACACTAAAGTGGAAACTTGGTACAAAGAAATCTGATTACAAAATATCTGCTAGAGGCAAAAAAAAACCTGGTCCCAGCTCATTATAACCTATTTTTTAAACACTGCTCGAAGGAGATTATAGCAAGATATTTTTGATGGTGCCAAGCACCTTGTTATGCTGCGTTTCCACTGTATTTATGAACTGTATGTTTGAATTCTTTTGACAAACTAGGTCAGAGAGTTTCCGATCCATCTTTCATCTCCTCCGATCCGGACACTGCCCTTATTTCTACCTCTGTACACATCACTTCACCGTTCTGTTCAGAGGGGCTGGTATCGCAGCCACGCCCACTCTACACGCCATCATGACGCCCACCACTAGAGGGCTTCGAGAGGCACTGAAAACTGAAGGTAACAATAACTAGGTTTCTTTGAGGAATGTTGCTAGAAAGTTGCAAGTAATTGCAAATCAGTTTTTGAGAGTTTTTGATCGTTCCGGACACTGCCCTTATTTCTACCTCTGCACTCATCATTTCACCATTCTGTTCAGAGGGCCAGGTATCGCTGCCACGCCCACTCTACACGCCATCATGACGCCGACCACTAGAGGGCTTCGAGAGGCACTGAAAACTGAAGGTAACAGTAACTAGTTGTCTTGTGGGATGTTTGCTAGAAAAATGCAAGTAATTACAAATCAGTTTTTGAAAGTTTTTGACCGTTCCGGGCACTGTCCTTATTTCTACCTCTGCACTCATCACTTTACGGTTCTGTTCAGAGGGACGGGCATCGCAGCCATGCCCACTTTACACGCCATCATGACTCCCACCACTAGAGGGCTTCGAGAGGCACTGAAAACTGAAGGTAACAATAACTAGTTGTCTTGTGGGATGTTTGCTAGAAAGTTGCAAGTAATTGCAAATCAGTTTCTCAAAGAGTTTCCAATCTACCTTCCACCTCCTCCGTTCTGGGCACTGTCCTTATTTCTACCTCTGTACTCATCACTTCACCGTTCTGTTCAGAGGGACGGGTATTGCAGCCATGCCCACATTACATGCTATCATGACGCCGACCACTAGAGGGCTTCGAGAGGCACTGAAAACTGAAGGTAATTATTCCCAATTCATCAATATTTTAACTTAATTTGCCATATTTCTAGGAATGTCAACCCTCCTGAATATACATGATTCAAGGAATCAATGTCAATCACCAAAATGCTAACCAATCATTTTCTTAGAGAAAATTTATGCTCAGCTGTTTTGTGATGGCCATTTTGACTACTATCATGCATAATTCGTAATGTCGGTAGCTCTATATACATTCCAGTGCACACATCGCTGCTCTGTTCAGAGTGCCGGGTATTGCAGCCATGCCCACTTTACACGCCATCATGACGCCTACCACTAGAGGGCTTCGAGAGGCACTGAAAACTGAAGGTAACAATAACTAGTTTTCTTTGAGGAATGTTGCTAGAAAGTTTCAAGTAATTGCAAATCAGTTTCTCAGAGAGTTTCCAATCTATCTTCCACCTCCTCCGATCCGGACACGGCCCTTATTTCTACCTCTGCACTCATCACTTCACCGTTCTGTTTAGAGGGCCGGGTATCGCAGCCATGCCCACTCTACACGCCATCATGACGCCTACCACTAGAGGGCTTCGAGAGGCACTGAAAACTGAAGGTAACAATAACTAGTTGTCTCAGGGGGTGTTGCTAGAAAGTTGCATGTAATTGCAAATTGTGGCTCTGAGAGTTTTTGATCATTCCGAACACTGCCCTTATTTCTACCTCTGCACTCATCACTTTACGGTTCTGTTTAGAGGCATGGGTATCGCAGCCATGCCCACATTACATGCTATCATGACGCCGACCACTAGAGGGCTTCGAGAGGCTCTGAAAACTGAAGGTAATTTTTCCCAATCTTTCAATATTTTTAAATGAATTTGGTATATTTTTAGGAATGCCAACCCTCCTGCATATGCATGAGGCTAGAAATCTAAATGTGAATCACCACACAGCTAAACCAAATATTTTCTGAGAGAAAATTTATGTTTTTTGTCATCATGCTTTCTCTTGTGAGAAAATGTGTGGTTCAGCTGTTGGTGATGGACATTTTGACTATTATCATGCATATTTCGTGAGGTCGACAGCTTTATATATATTCCAGTGCACACATCACTTCTCAGTCAAGGAAAAGTCAGGGACTTTGATAAAAAACTATTAATGTCATTATTGATTATTGTCTAATTTGAATATCTTTTTGCAAATGGGCTTAATCACTGACATTTATATTACTGTGTTATTCAATATGTTTAATTAATTCTGTCTAATTGCATTACCCTTCTATTGAAGGGAATGTTGCTAGAAAGTTGTAATAGAACGTAACTTACAGCTGATGAACAAGCACCAATCAAAATCTTTATTTCATGCACCTCTCGTTAGAAGCACATTTCCATGTAGATTTGCAGGTGATTTGCATTCGGTTGCAACTTTCTAGCAGCACCTATCATACGTAATTAAAAGCCTGTTTACTTTAAAATTCCTGATTTTGTTCTCTTGTTCTTTATCTACTAAGGTATCAGTTACACTATGCCTCTACTGAAAGAATCTGCTCCCCAAACAGACACAGAGACAACAGCAACTACTGAACAACCAAACGGTGCTAATGTGGAAAAGTAAGATAATATACAGATATGCCAACCATTCTATATGCATGAGGTCAAAATTAGAAAGTGAATAATGCAACAGCTGAACAAAAGTGAGAGAATACATGTACATGACAACAATGACTGTATTCTCAGCTGTACTCTTTTCTGATTAAAATATACTGTCTTCATATTTGGAAATGGCTGGCATCTCTTAATTTATATAACTTTTTGCAATAAGCATTATTATACTGTTGTAAATTGTACCCAGTAGAAGTGCACAAAGTGTATGAAGATAATCAAATCTATGTTTGCTTTTCAGAGTTTTACTGTAATGATCCTCAAAATTTGATCAATTTGTCTTCCAAACGGAATATTGGTGAGATGTATTTTCTTGTAGATTGATTTCTGAATCCCGAAATAAATTACTAAGTAAAAGACTTTGTTACTATATGTTTTCTTCCATGAGCTTATACAGTCCAACCTCGTTTTTAAAAAGCACTGATATAACGAGATCTCGTTATAACAAGGTAGTTGTCCTTGTCCCATCTCTTTGTATTTTATTGTGGCCCCAATATAACAAAGTTTCGATATAAAGAGATAATTTCTCTGGCCCCAAGGACCTTGTTATAAAGAGGTTTGACTGTACTTATATGCTTGCTAAAGATCATACTACACTCTTTACATACATGTGTCCATTGCACAGAGTAAGTAATTTCCATTAAAGGTTGTAATATATTCTTGTAATATTTTACAATAGCTCTGAAAGAGAGGGAGATGATATGTCCAGGCCAGACCAAGATGTTCCAGTAAAAGAAGATGTAGTGGAGGAAGAAGAGGATGAAGATGAAGACATTCTACGTAGTCCTACGAAAGCGTCGTCATGGTTACAGAGCATCGGTCTGGATCGGACAAACTTCCCATCTCTAGAGCCTAGCAGAGTCAAATTGTATCCTTTGTAGAAATGTGGATGAATTTTGAGAGAACGAACCCTGACTTGGCTTTGTTGCGTGCACCTGTAATCAAGCTGATTGGAACAGTCATGAATTGATTCAAGGTGGTTCCTGCGTGACGTGTTGAAGCCTCTGTCGTGTAATTCGGATGGTGATTAAAAAAGATCAGTCCCTCTTTCTCTTGTTGTTCTGGTGTGAATATTCAAATTTGAATGATAAAACACGATCTCTCTCTTTCTCTTTTTCGCTCTCCTAAATTTGAATAGTGCCTGGTTCTGCCCAATTTGGTGTGTGTGCTTGCGAATGGATTTATTAATGAATGAAATGATAAATGATGATGAATAACAACCTGTCGAGAGTAGATTCCGCCAGTTTGGTACATTCTGAAATATTTTCCTTCCGAACCTGTATATATTCATTATTTCAATTAATACATGTACATGCAAAGTTTGAAATCTTTTAAGTCAATTCAAGTCAATTCTTCTTTATTCGGTATATAACCACTTGAAAATAATGATACTAAATAATAATACATGAATAAACTCAATGTACATTGATAGAGCGCCTACATCCACTCTACATAGTGCTCAAGGCACTTTTTATATTATGATCTAAACCTTAGCCTAGTATATTGTATGAATGATTATCCTTGACTGAGTTGATCACTCCAGCCAAACTGACCAGCTCCTCAAACTGGACAATCGTCCTCAATCTCTAGTACTGGTCGAAGGACTGGACACGCAAGCTTTGTACAACTTCCTTCTAAACAGCCGGACGGTACTGTCTAGTGTCGGACCACTGGCTGACATACCACCGACGATCCTGTCGCCGATAGCATTCAAGGGAGCTACTCTACAAAGCTGCAAGGTAATTTGATTCGTGTTTGAATACCTGTGTTTGGAACTTTCAGAGCCGATTCATAAATAATCAATGTGTACTGGGGAAACTCGTTATAAAGAGATCTGAGATTATTCCTGATATAAAGAAGTAAGTTTGGTCACAGCTCTTAAATTAAAACATTTTGTTTTAATTTACTGCTATAACAAGGTATTTTTCATGGTCCCAAGTACCTTGTTACATTGAGTTACCACTGCACACCTATTCCCAGTATGAGGGCTATTCCGTAAGCCTCATTTTTCTCCTATTTTACTTCATTTTATGAACTTCCTGAGCAATTATCGTTTGAGAGCATTGAGTAACAATTGTAGAAGAGCATTACATGATGAAAGAGTATTTCAGGAAGGTCAAATATTATTGGGGTAGCACATAAATTATTAATGCAATTGCCCCTAGGTATTTGAAAAAATAAGTGATAAGACTCGTGAATGAGTTCTGCAAAAATGCCTGATGTTATTCAACAATTGACATGTGAACCTGGTACATGTATTTTGTTGAAAATACAATGTAAATACATGTACAGTCAAACCTGTTGTAGTAGCTACCTGTCTATAGGAGCCTCCTGTCTTCAAAAATTGGTTCTCTTCAGACAAATATAGGTGCTATAGATCCCGTCTGTAGAGGTCACCTGTCTACAATGGCCACTTTTTCTGTTTCCATTGGGTGGCCACTATAGACAGGTTTGACTGTACAATGTTGCTGCAGCTTACACAGATCTTTCTAATACCTTTCAATCCTAGCTGAAATCGGGCACCATGAAGCAGCAAACCAACCAATCACAACTCATCGAGGTCAGCAGCCTCGAGGTCACAGGTCCCATCATGCC
>BQKZ01014826.1:0-15229 GCA_036244855.1 Temnopleurus reevesii | reverse complement strand
CCCCCCCCCCCCCCGTGCGCGCATATTGTTTAATTCTTCATTTCTACCAGTCAATCTACTACAATAAGCAGGTAAAATGTAAAGTAAGAATGTGAGGTCATAACGCTGTCTCACTAAAATCTACATACCACTGATCTTGGTAAAGCCACTTCTGAATGCTGCAGTCATTTTACACTCCCTAAAATAATGACCGGAAGAATATGGTAGGGACTCGAGATCGGTGTTCAAACAGTTCTATACAACTAAATACAATATTCTTCGTTTTTCCTGTTTGATGTACATTTCATGAAGCCTGTATCAATGCAAATTTTCGTGGGCATTGTGCACAGCAACAGCCATATTGTTTTTAAATACCGGTAAGGCAACTCTATTACCCAACACCCGAAAAGTAATAGAAAAAGTTGGCGTATAATTATAAACATATCGCAACATTGGGGTTTTAAGGTTTTCAGTGTTACATTCTACCAAGCTAGCGTTAAATTGACACCATCATACCATGGTTTTTGTTTTTCATGCAATTATCCATCCTTAAACTCGTCTACGTTAGGCATCAATTTAGAACATCCTTCATTGCAGACGGGTAATGTTCATTACAATTATTGTCATATTTTTAAACAATTTATCATTTTTCTCTCTCGATATGACAGAGGTGACTTAACTGATGCCAACCCTTACATCGAAGGTACACCTTGTCTCGACTGCCCAGATGATAGTGGATGGTGTAATAATGAATACGAGTTGTGCGGTAAGAACACACTTGCCTCAATATTTTTAAATGGCGGAGTTCAAATCCTACTACTGCCACCAGATGTAGGGCTAAAATATTAAAGTTAAAATTAAAGAAAAGTGTCTATTTGACATGGGCAATTTAACTAATTATTAACCCTTGCACTTAAAAGGAACACCTTGCTGCCGATGCCCGATTTTTGTGCGGTAAGAACATACATACAACTTTCCAGAGCAATATCAAGATGTTTCAATGGTTGGGGTTCAAATCCCACCGCTGCCACCATATATACGTTTAACATATTTAAGTTGTAAAAAAGTCTCTCTTTGACAGTGGTGATGCGACTGATACTAACCCTTACACTACTTGCCTCGACTGCCCTTATGAGAGTAAATGGTGTAACAATAAATATGAGTTGTGCGTTTAGAACACCCAACAAATATAACCATGCCAAGATGTTTTAATTGTGGTGGTTCAAATCCCACCGCTGCCACCAGATGTAAATATCCAAGTTGAAATAAAAGAAGTCTCTTTCACAGTTGTGATTTGACTGATTCTAACCCTTACATCGAGGAATCACCTTGTCTCGATTAATAACGAATGGTTTAACAATGAATACGAGTTGTGCGGTAAGTACACACATTAAATAGAACAATTCAAGATGTTTCGAACCACCCCGCTGCCACCGGATGTAGGGATAAAATATTGAAGTTGAAATAAAAGAAATGTCTCTATTTGACAATGGAGATTTGACTGATGCTAACCCTTACATCAAGGAAACACCTTGCCTCGACAGCCTGATTATAGTGTATGTTGTATAACAATGAAAAATATGAGTGTCAAGCAATCGCGTTGATTCAAAGTGTTGACGATGCCAAGCCTTACACCCAGGATACAACTTGCCTCGACTGCCCCAATCGGATATTGCAGTAATGAATACCAGTAGTGTGGTGAGACATACATCACATATAGCTGTTATATACTTAACACCGTGGGTGTTTTACTTTCCAGTCGCATTGAGAAATTCACCGAGATAGATTTGCCGAATCTGCATCACAAGTCTTATGACTCGTGTAACACTCATTTTCATTTGACACCGCACGGCTTATTATTAGCATTGTGTTGCACGTTAAAACCCATGGTGTTAATTAACACCTATTTTGTTTATCTCTAGTGCGTAAGAACATAAAACTATGTAAACAACACGTATGAATCAAGCCCAGCGCACATGATCGACTTGTGATCCGATTTGGAAAAACATTCTTTAAACAAAAGATTTTATTAAAAATTATTCATAAACAGAAGCAAATGACGAACGAATAAAAAAAAATATATGGTGAGGCTAAAAAAAAAAGTTACATAATTTCCACATGTCTCCATTTATCTGATAACAAAGCAAACTTGTTAATTTTTGTATGAATTAATTTCTGTACTTCATAAACTCGTTTAGGCATGGTTTTAAAACAATGCAACGACAAACTCTCTCCGTTGCGTTTAGTGAAAAATGTAGGGAAATAAATTTCAGCATTCAATAGATGGTGAATTTCTTCTCTACTTTGACAAATAAATCTACCTGATTCTTTTGAATAAGGTTTTCTGTAGCGCCATGTAGTGTGTCGCATTATCTTTCAAGAATTTGTCCTGGAGGAATGAGCAAAGCTCGGGAAGACAGATGTAGAACATGACGTTCCGTGGAGAGTTTTCAGGTGAAGAAACTCATATCAGCATGTATAACAACTTTTTCGAACGAAACAAAAACACTGGCAAACTTGTCTATGTTTGATATTTTTGTGGGGGAGAGGTTTCATTCGTAACAGAATTTTATGGAACGTGATTTCATACAACGGGCACAAAAGGCTATAGCTAATATCAACTCATCACAATATGCATCGCCCCTTTACATACTGAAGACGTCAAAACAAGTTAAAAAATACAACAAAATACTGATTTTAATGTTTTTATTTATTTTATTTAGCTCCACTCGTATATAATGTATGAATATGCTGGTAAAAGGCGATGGCCGCTCAAAACTGAAGTTGGTTCCATCAAAAAGAGAAAGTCGGACAAATAGGTTTTTCAAAAGTTTGAAGAAAATAAAACCCTAAATCAAACAGTTATGAGTGTAAGAATGGCATTGAAAATATTTCCAATAGTTGGTATTTATGCAAATAAAAATGTTGTCACAAATTTCCGTCACAGATTATTTTGCATATCATGCACTTCCCCCACAATCATCCGTTCTCATTGTTTTCAATTTCTCTGTTTTGAACCTTTGAACACCAAAAATGAATTCAGGTTGTTCATGAATCCATGTGTTTAGATGCATCCGTAAATGTTACTTTCAAAATAAATTCCAATATGAGAATAAGGAATAGTGATCTATTGGATATGATTGTAATTATTCTTACATTAGATATGAATTGATTAAATATATACATTTCCCTATTTCTAATTGTTTAATTGTTTATCTACCCATAGAGCCGGATTTCCCCATCTCCATCGAAATTCTTTTAATTTACACCAACGAGTGCATCTAAACACAAAAGTTCAGCAAAAACAAGAAGTTCTTGCGTTCGAGGGATACAAACTAGATCTTGAAAACAATGTTAGGATAATTGTTGTGAAATGCATTTTACACGAGATAACTCGTAACGTAAACACGTGGCAAAATGCTCATCTGCAAAAACACCAACTATTTGCAACAACCAATGTCATTCAAGTATTCATAAAGGTTCTATTAAGAATCCAATTTTCTAGAAAATTGGTCCGATTTTTCCCCTCTTGATAAAAGCATTGATTGTCTTTGGCGTATCCATTCAGACCTTAGATTGATTGCATCTAGTCGGTTTACAAGAGAACATTTTACTTTTTGGACTGTATTCTCTGCTTTTGTTTTGTATTTTTTTTTCGTTTGTTGTTGAATTCAGATGAATCCTCATAAATTGAGAGGAATTACATTTTTGAATAAATTTAAGTATTTTTTTTTAATATTCATATTTTTTGTTCCTTTCAAAATCATCAAGTTGTTTGATTGGGGAAATTTGTTTGAATCACCCGCAGGTGCAAAGTTTAAAGGTCTAAATTGGTTTACCTTTACTTTACACCGAAATGTTCGAGTACTTTTTTGTCTTGCTCAAATATTTTTGTTTCCGTTTTTCAAGTCAATGTTGTTATTTTTTAAGTACCATGAACTAGAAATATCATGGAATTATGCAGATAATTCAATGTTCGGTAATTGTTTTTGTATGTTTTGGATTTTTGTCGACATTATTCAGAGAATAAAAGCATGTTTGAATTAATTATTGCATGACCTCTGAATGAAGTCATACATTTGTTTCATAAGCCAAAGTAGAATCAATATGGCGGATGCAATAGCCCAAGATACTGCAGATGATTCTAAAACTTGCTGGCATACACCGGTCTTCATTATGTATATATGTACGGTGATGACTGCCAAAATCATTGTCAGCATTGCTAGGAATATTGGAAGGTAATGTGCAGTGAAGGATAGCTTCGGCAGCACGGCAATGTCGGTATTGTGTTCTATATCAATTATGCAATGTTCTGGATTGATTGTGCTACCATCTTTGGAGTTAGCAGTGTCGCTTTTGTTGTTATTGTTGCTGTTGTTATCATTGCTATCAATATCAAACATGTCTAGGAAGACATTGACTTCTTCAATAACTTTCTCGAGTTCCTTGGTCACTGATGGGCTTTCAGGTTCCTTTTTTGGTTTGTAGGTTGGATCTCGACGGGCTCTGCATCTTTCAACCCAATTTAGGTATACTCTGCAATCTTTAGCCGATAAAGCATTATCATTAGAAAGGTTAGTGAACCATGGGGTCGTGCACTCTGTGTATCTATATTTCTTGGGTTTGGTGACAACGCCTGGTCGTTTTGCAGATCGTGATTTTTTGATGGAGGCAGAGAGCAGTACAGACGCTGCAGGTGAGATTCTGCAAGGAACCTCGTCGGTACTCTTGGCAGTGACATTGGTCGGTTTGTTGGTCAGCCTGGGATTATCTTTTGTGATTATTGTAGGAATCGGAGTCGATGGTGGGAGTCCGTTAAGATCACATGCGGGCTTCTTTGGCAGTTGCAGAAACTTGTGAGTTTCTCGGTACTTTTTAAGCCCCTCCATGAAAGCAGTGGAGTCACTAGTTGATAGGATGATGTCATGAACTGGGATCGGGTCATCAGGAGGGTGGTCCATTTTGTCTTGAGAGACTCCATCAGGAAGCTCATCCATGAAGGCAATTGAGTTACTAGCTGATAAGGCGATGTCATGGACTGGAGTGAAGCATTCAGGAGAACATTCCTTTTTGTTATTAATGGATGGGCACGGAACACAGACGGAAGGAGCCAGTTTCGGAAGAATGTGAGAAGGAGGGTAAGCCTGATCCTTGGTGTCGTCCATAATGCCTTTTGGGTCATCAGTGATTGGTTTGCTATCTTCAATGACATGCACCGGTTCGTTGGTCATCGGCGTTTCTTCCATTTTGATGTTATTGGAAGGACATTGAACACAGACGAGGGGAGCCGGCCTTGGAAGGAAGTAACAATTGGGGACTGCCAGATCCTTGATTTTTTCCAGGATTCCTGCGGGGACATCGATCACTGATTTGCTCTTTTCAAAGACATTCATCGGTTCGGTGGTCATTGGTGCATGTTCCATCTTGTTGTTAATGGAAGGGCACTGTACGCAGTCGGAATGAGCCGGTTTCGGAAGGAAGTGACAAGGATCGTTAGCCTGATCAGTGGTTTCTTCCATGATTCCTGCAAGGTCATCGGGTATCGGGTGGCTATCTTCAGTGATCTTCACCGGTTTGATTGCCATCGGCGCTGTTTCATCCATTTTGATCTTGATGGAAGGGCAATGTACGCAGAATGGAGGATCCAGTTTCGGAAGGTAGAGACAAGTGGGGCTCAACGTTGGGCTACTCAAAGTCATACAAGGCGAGCCTGATCGGGTTTTGGTGTTAGAAATGACGACCAAATTGCAATCCTTGTCAATTAGTTCATCTTCCTTTCTGGGATCCGTCAGCGCTGTCAGGGAATCAGCCATCTTCTCGGTCGCATCCAAATTACACGATTCTTGAAGCTCAGTTTCAGGGATGTACTCAAGTGACCTGTGAGACTGGGTTGTCGATGGTGCCATGATTGGATTCTCCAGATCAATAGGGTAGTTTCCCAGGATGCGTCCGCTGGGACGACGATATTTGCGTCGCTGTTGACGTCTGTTGTATCGCCGCACGGGGATCGACACGACCTTCATTGCCAGAAAAGACAGCACACCAGAAATAACCGCCACCAGGATGTTAGCAGTAGTAACAACAATGTCCAGGACATTCAATACCACTGCAGCAGCGAATTCAGAGTAGGCAAGACCAAGGTATTGGGTGATTCCAAAGCTCATGATTCCGGTCAGGGCCAAAGACATCCATACCAGACATCCGCGTTCGATAATATCTTGTGCGGATGACTTGAGGTGGTGAGGGGTAAGGGTGTATTCACCTTTGGCGCCTTCCGATTGTGAGATCTTGTTGGGGCAGTCAGAGGAGTCCAGATCGTAATAAAGACGGGCGGTCTGAATTGCCAGAGGCACCAGATGTCTGTAAAGAATAGAACATTGTGAAATGAGTACAAAATTGAGTTTACTGTGAGATAAAGTGTGAAATGATATCGCTGTTAGCAGAATGGACAAAGGACTGGGAGAAAGTAAGCAACTTCCCTTCAAACATTTATTAGTGGACACAATAAGCTATCTTCTTGACAACCTGATAGCTTGCGCGAGGCTTGTCTTACAGAAAAACAAATAAAGTATACAAAGTACATGGATTTCAAGTATTGTAGTTTCATTGTGTGTAACCAGTTTAATTATTACGTAACGACGTTCTTTGGCAAGAAGCATGCATGAATTTAAATCTCATCAGTCAACAAGCCTATTCTAACCTGAGGTAACATCTTGCGGTCTTTGCTGATAGATTCCGGCCTTGATTCAGTGAAGAACTGGAAGCTTCGGCACACGGGATTTTCAATTCCAGTTTTGCCAGAATACCATTCTGAGTCGAGAGGGGCAGGTCAAATGCATTACATCCAGGTCGGGGTGTAAAAGCAACCCTGTAAAGTATGAAAGCAGATGGTTTGATGCAAGAAGGAAATGAAATGCTTCTCGGACTTCTATTATCAGTGTAAAAAGAATCACGACGTGTCTTAATTTTGATAAATATTCTTAGAGATAGTTTGTAAAGGCTCATAGTTATTCATATTATTGTAATCATTTGTATTGTCATTATTTTAGTGAAAGCAGTTTTCGAAATACAATAATAGTTTTCACAGAAACACACAATGGAAGTTTATGTACCCTCGCCACCCGCCCCCCCCCCAAAAAAAAACAACTAAATATATAAAGAAAAAAATTGTTTGGCTACCAACACTCTGTAAATGGACCGAACTGACCATTTTGGTTGTATCTTTTCACTCACATTTTAAAGAGAATCACAGTATAATGCTGTTAAAAACATATAAAATGCAACATGAGAAAACATTTTCAAATGTTTTTTTTTTTTTTACTTCTCACCTTCTTTTTATACTTTTCATGTCTTATTCTTCACTCAAAAACGTCGTCCCAAAGTAAAATAAAAAACAAAAACACTTTTCTGATAGACCGGCGCTATTTTACAAAAATTGCATACGAAACATTTGTGTTGCCTTATTGCAATATGAATGATTACTACACTATCATAGTACTGGAATATGTAAAAATTCATTTCCGTCTTACCAGTCATCAGCCCTGCCCGACATATCAACAATTCTT
Organism: Temnopleurus reevesii; assembly: GCA_036244855.1. NCBI lineage: Eukaryota > Metazoa > Echinodermata > Echinoidea > Temnopleuroida > Temnopleuridae > Temnopleurus > Temnopleurus reevesii. The sequence continues at coordinate 7,685 of BQKZ01014826.1, read as the reverse complement.
GCCTGGACGGTTACACCTCTGGGCCGACGTCTGTTCCAAGTGATGAACAGAGTGCATTCCCCAGAGGTTTGCTAAAGTGAAAACCAAATANGTCACTCCATACAAATCACTCCATACAGGTCACTCCATACAGATCACTCCATACAGGTCACTCCATACAGGTCACTCCATACAGGTCACTCCATACAGATCACTCCATACAGGTCACTCCATACTTGTCACTCCATACTGATCAGTCCATACAGGTCACTCCATACAGGTCACTCCATACAGGTCACTCCATACGGGTCACTCCATACAGGTCACTCCATACAGGTCACTCCATACTGATCACTCCATACAGTTCACTCCACACGGGTCACTCCATAAGGGTTACAGCATGATTGAGTTTTCATTGTCTTCACCATTCCAATCTGTTTTGGAACTGGGGAAGGGGGGGGGTAGGGGTGACACAACCCCCTACTTTTTTAATATGTGTGGTGCAATCGGGTGGGAGTGTGTAAGTATTGTACAGTCCCCCCCCCCCCCCCTTACAAGACGTTCCTTAGTAAATGTGTGTATTGGTATGTATGTGTGTGATTGTGTGTGTGGGGGCGGGTGTGGGTGTGCAACTCACCATTCACTTTATAAGTAAATTCATGAAAATAGATCGATTATCAAATTCCAAATAAGGAATCGCCATCATTTCTTCTGAAATGTTTGATGTGGCGGTATCATATTTAAACGCAATACCCCACAATTTTGGCTACAATAGCTTTGATTGGAAAAAAAAGGAAAATGTGAACATATTGCGTGCAAAGTGAATGATAGTTTCCGTGTAGCCATCACACATTATGCCAAAGTTGCCAACTGAGGGATGCCTATTAATATACTATTAATGATGGAAATTAGATCTTTGAAAATTCATATCTTTTGAACGGAATGTCCTATTTTCAATTTGTCGATCATATTTTTCTTTCATTTACTGTTTGGGTGGAGTTCCCCTTTAATAAGGGGCAATTTTATGTTCGTTTTCCATCAACCAAAACCTGTAGAAGGGGGATTCTCAAAATTGTCCTACTGAACCTTTTAGGTAGGGGGGAAATCTTTGGCGTCCTAATTAAAAGTCTGTGATATATATGAATTAAAAATCCCAAGATTACAAAAAAAAGGGGCGCGTATCAAAAAATTTGGAGCAAGCGTAATCATGTGCATGAGAACGTGACCCGTAGACAACTAATCCACTGAAATCATTTGCACAACCAGACATTGCCCATTTACATTCAAAATGTGACATTCCACGATGACCTTGGAGCTTGAAGGAGGATTCCCCTTACGAAGAAACAATTGACACAATTAAAGATGAAATCCCAATAATTCTGCTTACTGACTATGCTCAACAGAGTACTTCATGCACTGTGAGTAGAAGGAATAAAGGATTTCTACAAAGTATAGAACGTCATTCAAGCATTTATAATTTCATGATCAAAAAAGAAAGTCCCAGATTGGACTTTGCTGAACATTCTTCCACAAAATTAGAAGTGCTGAAATTTCAATTTCTTTTTCTTGAAAGCAGGTTGTTTACTTTGTCCCAGGCCTTTGTTCTTCTGCTCACAATAGTTATGGTTAGAAAAAGTCTATTGATTTGGCAACGTGTTCAAACGCCAGAAAAGTTATATTAGAACTGGTATAGAAATGGTATAGCTGTACGAAACTGCTATAGGATAAACATGGGTCTCAACTTTTATAACATAAGGGAAATCGCGCACTTACATCATAGTTGCCACTCGGCGTGGTCGAAAATGAATTTCTAAACGTCTGAATGGTCAGTCGGTTGTGATATGGGTTTATATTTCTTTTCTTGTCTTTATCAAGTTTGGATACAAATCGGTACACGTCTGAACACGGGGTGAAACTCGCTTCAGATCATTGGGGTTCAATACACTACCAAGCAATTTTGTGTAAAATTCCTAGGTGCCTAATGCATTTACTATATGAACCGAAAGGAGAAAGGAACTGGACAAAGTGAGTAACTTCCATTCAGGCATTCACAATAGCTTTAAGTTTTAGGTACATAAGATGAAATTGCTACACTGTTCACTAAGTGTAAATGTGAGACATCGTTTTATATTTCTTTGGAGCAGAAGAGGACAAACAATTCATCCTTAATTCTGGAGCTACTGTGAAAGCTTGAATGAAAATTGTTAATTTTGTCCCTTTTATTTGTCCGTTATGTTCACTATGAATATTTCGGGATATAATCAATGAACTTATTAGTCTTGATTGGAGTTAGGAATGTAAAACATTCACTGCCGTGACGATTACAGAATAGCGTCAGTTGATCATTGGCAGTTCGTATCGCAAGTATCTCGCATCGACTAAAGTTTGGCGCCTGTTTTGGAGAGCTTTCACTTGCATTTGGCGATACACTTGACATACACTTCTGTTCTACTATTTGAATACACAACTATACTGTGCTGATACGGATTACAACCCTTTCGACGCCATTCCCCCGAATCCTGCGGGTTACGACGCTTCCAATGATGGCGATCTCGAATTTGGCGGGAAAATTTCTGCTGCTTTCTTCCTGTCTTCTGCTTTTCGCGGCGCCGAAACGCACGGGAGCGCTGCACAAGAATGAGTTCGGGTGGAGCGACACCGCTGCCGGAGTGCCCGCCCTCCCCCAGGCGGAGATCGATGAGTTGCTAGACACGCACAATGAGGGTCGCTCGGAAGTGGAGCCCTCTGCTGCTAATATGAATAAAGTGGTAAGTTGATCGTTTATTTGAATATTTCTTATATAAAAACTCAAATTCATTGAACCCACGATAACATATGCTTTCGTCATGTTATCGTATCTTTTTTTAAATATGTTTTTTTTTTATATTGTATCTTTGTAAGTACATGTATTTTGTAGTTTTAATTATATACAGGGTCCCTTCAGTTGGTAGATTGTTTTTTTCTATTGAAAGGGCTGCCCGGTAAAAAGAAGGCCTGGATAAACAAATGAATGAATATATGAATGCTAAAATGCAATAAAAAGACGGGGGCGGTTGAGAGGGTGACGGCTAAGATAACATTTTGATGACATATTTAAATTTACCAAAAAAATAGTTTCACTACAGACAAGGCAAAATAAAATGCACATAGAAAAGAAAAGGTATGAGAGGCCAATTTGGGCGCCCCTTAGCATTTACAGATGCTTGCACAAAAAGGAAATACATTCGGCTGGAAGAAATACCAATAAAACAACTTTATTTGATATTGCCAAGTCTCTACTTAATAACAATAACACGTAAGCAAATATATGTTGACTTGCAGAGCAATCACTAACATTTTCGTCGTAAAACGGGCTACTCAGACAATTTAGAAAGTCTCAAAGTTTAGGACTCGGAAGTGATTTTAAGGATGGTCACAGACAAATTTTTGTATTTAATCCATTCAGGATATGAATTATTGTAGAGCCAGATCGATCACTAATTCTTCATCAAATAGGCAACTCTTCCATTTTAAATTCTTAGATCATATTAGTTTAGCACAATGTTTTCAAATTGAATCTCCATCCCGAGGAAGTGTTTTAAAAAGGTGAAGAATAATGATATAGAAATGTCTAGTGTTGCCGATTCGACAATGTTGGAGATTATTTTCATGTAGAAAATACTCTGCATCAAATTGCAACTGGTTACATAATAATAATCGTCAGGTTTTGTGTAGAATGCTTTCTCTTTTTGCTCATGCATCTAGCATTGAATCAAGTTCTTTTAACCGAAACGCAATACGTGTTCAATCGTCTTGAAAATGTAAATGGCTGCAAAACTCTAAACGCCCTAGAGCCCCAGTCACACAGGGCCCCGGAAGCAACACGATTCAACACGACTCCTTGTTCGCAGGCAGCTAACTGTGGACTAAACAAACAGTCGTGTTCAATCGTGTTGCTTCTGGGATTCTATGTGAACATTCTCACTCTTTTCTGACAGTTACGGAGCCACGATCTGTACGTGGCGGACAAGGAAACGTGTGATTACTTAGTGGATATTCCACGGGAGACCAGTCATTAAGGGAAAGTCATCCAATTCACCGGTATCTCAAGAGGCCCGGAAGCCGATTCAACACGACTCTTTGTTAAGTTCAGTTAATTGCCTCCGTGTTCAAACTCAAAACACTGTAAATTCTCATTCTTTCTCTTTTCTGACAGTTATGGAGCCACGATCTGTACGTGGCGGCCAAGGATCGTGTCGAGACGTGCGATTATGTAGTCGATATTCCACGGGAGACCAGTCATTATGGGAAAGTCGTCCAGTTCACAGGCATCTCAAGAGTAAGTACACTCCAAGAAAAAAAGGGTGCAAAAATGGTAAAAACTTTCGTGAAAAAAGTGCAATCCGGGGCAAAACTCAAGAAGATGCAATATTACACCCGTTCACTGACATTCCACGGAAAACTAGCCATTATGGGAAAGTCGTCCAGTTCACCGGCATCTCAAGAGTAAGTACACACTGAGAAAAAAGGTGCATAAAGAGCACAAACCTCAACGAAAAGGTGCAATCACATTGAGAACAAGGGACAAAGGCCTGGGGAAAAGTAAACAATTCAAGCATTAACAATACATAATATAGACAGATTAGAAATTTCCATCCGTCTTATTCTATGGGAAAATGTTAAACAAGAGTCACCCCTTGGACTTTCTTTTGTGATCTCAAAGCTACTGTTAATGTTTGCTAACAATGATTCTGCGACAAAACTCGAAAAGTGTAACTATAGTTCAAGCCTGTCATTAAGTATTTGTTTTGTTCTATTATATTATTTTGTCGAAATATAACTCATCCGAAATTATTTGAAGTTGTACTTTACAGAAAATATTGGTTGGTTTGTGCAAATTATAATAAAAGTTTTGGTATAGAGATGATTGCTTTTTGTTTGACTTTTGACCAAATTCAATCAAACTTCGAAAGTTTCTTCTTCCGAGGTCCATTTGTTCTGATTTTCTACTTTTACTGTTTATACCTCCTGTTTTATCATCCAAAGCATTATTATATACTTGACCCAACCTTTGTATTTACAATTTCTTTTAAAGGAAGGCAGATTATGTCAATCAAATTCACGTTAAATACTGAAATTACCATAATCTCATGTTTACGCAATTTGTATTGACCCCGACAAACACTTGGTAAATAAATGCGTGCAATTATTAGGCAGAACGTATTGTTCAATTGCTATATTTCATTGTATTCTAAATGTATTGTTTTACTGATATTATAATATAGTTAATGTTTGATGTACAGCGCCATGAGCGTCATTACTGAAGGACCTGTGCGCTTCAAAATAATTCACCAATATCATTATTAATCATAATGCATCGTGTTAAAATCTTAGTGAACGTCCTCTCCGCTGTTTCAGACGTCCCACGGTACCTAATTAATTATATTTTCCAATTTTTGTTCTAGCGATCTTCTTTTGATTTGGCCGACGCGGTGGATATGTGGCTCTACTTGGGCAAAGACAGCTACAATTACGAAGACGACTCTTGTAGCAGGAACAACATCTACTGCAATATGTATAAACTGGTAAGATTATTATGTAATTATTCAGTTCCATTTTATTCAAAATAACGGTTTGTCTGAAACAAAGAGCTCTGTCAATTACCCATCTGTTACAACTATTGCTACGTCATAGCCAAGCTCTTTATATATCTTTTGTGACATGACTTTTATTTGTGGCGTTTCCCATTGATTAAAAACGTTATATGCACATAGAAACAAGTCAAACAACCCTTAACAAGATTACTTTTCAAGAGTGGAAAATAGATCGGAACAAAACACAATAGAATGCAATTATGTGCTATGTAGCTATATTCACAAATTGATTCACATGCATAAAGATAAATGAGTACGAAATGGGAAGAAGATTGTGGCTTATTTTTACTTTCAAAATGTGAATCAACCGTTATTCAACCGTTATTTCTACGGACCGCTATAGCAGAACTTGCGGCCAGCGGAGCCGGATCACGATGAATGATGATTCCGGTGGTATAATAATAATAATAATAATAATAATAATAATACTAATACACAACATTTATATAGCGCTTAATACGAAGTGTTTCTAAGCAATCTGTGCATTATTACCCGGCTATAGCATGGATACCATTCGGCGCTCACTGCATTCAAGAAATTTCTTGCTACCGGTACCCATTCACCTCACCTGGGTTGAGTGCAGCACAATGTGGATAAATTTATTGCTGAAGGAAATTGACGCCATGGGTATGTGTGTGGATTGTGAATTCCCATTTATTTGGCATGCGGGGCTGTGTGCGAATGAAGACAACGACACATGCTGAATGTATGATCCTTACTCATTCAAACTAGCATTGAGAGCAGCATTGAAAACGTACCTTTTTGGTAAACACTATTTGGGTGACTTCAAGTACGGTGTTCGGTGTTGGTGTTGGTGTTGAGAGAGCAAAACGGTCCGTATACCGAGCTCCAACACTGTTGGTCAGTTTACAAAAGTAATACAGAAACGACCGGAAATACGTCAGAATATTGCGAGGTCTACCCCAAACACCGACAGACTTCAAGTTTGGTGTTGAGGCTGGTGTTGGTTTTGCTGCAACACCAACACCAGCGTTCAACACCGGACTTGAATTCTCCCATTGAGAAGGCCAGCGGTGGTGAATCACTCTATACAAGAACTCACTGTTAATATTTTTATTTTTGCAAAAATTAATGCATATCTGGGTCAATTTTATTCAAACAAGCTATGATCATACTCCAATATGCTATTGAAAAAAAATGCATTTATCTATGTGAATATATTTCTACTGCGGGTCATAAAGTAAAGAAATATCTGAAGCGCGATCTATCCCCAAACTAATTTATACGTTAACTGAAATATCATTGAATTCATCTTGTTTTTAAGCTCACCTGGGGACCTATGGAGATGAAAGGGTGCGCAAAATTGCACAGAATTGGGGGGGGGGGGCGAGGCGAATGTTAGGGCACAGAGGTTAATAACTCGGGAGCTGCGCCGAGGAATAATTTCTGTGCTTGTAAACTCTTCTCGATGGATAGTGAACTTAACTAAAATATTGTTTCATTTTCTTATCTTTTTTAAGTTCATTTGGGGACCTATGGAGATGATAGGTTGCGCGAAATTGCACAAAATAATGGGGGGGGGGGCACAACGGTTAACCCGTCGACAATTAGGGGAGGGGGCGCCGAGGCTGCCGGATCATCCCCCCGGATCAGCTTATGAATATTGTCCATGTTTACAAATTCCTCTCGATGCCTAGTAAACTTTATCATTGAAATCTCTTTTTGTAGTTCACTTGGGGGCCTATGGAGATGATAGGCTGCGCACACACTCTGTGCAGTGAGTTGAATGACACATATTCTGATCGCATCTTGGAGAATACTTACTACTGGAAATGCAACTACTTCCCAGTGTAAGTATAACATGAAAATGATTATTAAAAAAATCATCATGAAACATATTTTTATGATAGCGTCGTGGCGTGGTGTTTCTCACAATACCGCCTTTGAACACACGGCATGATGTGAGATTCCTCATGTAGCAACTAATAAGTCATCCATATTTTGCCTCACCACAAAGAAAACCTTGTTCATGCGCGCATCCAGAATTTTGAGACCAAAGGGGGGAGGGGAGGGTGCTCGACGGTTGGCTCCTCCCCCATCTAATTTGGCGCC
>BQKZ01014804.1:0-10185 GCA_036244855.1 Temnopleurus reevesii | reverse complement strand
TATACCAAGAAGCTCTTGGATGGGAAAGGCCTGGTTACTTCACACCAGAAGGCAGTGCAGAGGTTTGTTTGTTTGTTTGTTTGTTTGTTTGTTTGTTTATTTGTAAGTGCATGAATGTCACAATGTATGATGGTGTATATACCAAGAAGCTCTTGGGTGGGAGAGGCCTGGTTACTTCACACCGGAAGGCAGTGCAGAGGTTTGTTAAAAAAAATCTTCCTTTTATCTCATAAAGCTATATATCAATGAGATGCAATTGATTATTAAAAAGCTTCATCCGAAATGTTGGATAGGAAATCCCTTTTAACACCTACCCCTTGAAATTTTTTGGCAGCTATCCTATGATGAAACAGAAGTTTGCTCTTTATTTACACTTTCTACAATGGAAAGTTTCGAGGTGTAGGTGGTACAAATCTTTCTTCTGTTTAGTACTCTGTCCTTATGTTATGTGACATTGAAATTGTTCACTGTAATGCTTTATGAAATTCAGCTGACTTGAACAAACTTGAAACAGTTGGAAGGTGTACAATATGGAATTACATATGATCCATTTTTGCATTAATCTTGCCTAAGTCAACTTCGCATGAGTCGAATGATTGCATAAGTCAGAGGCCTTTTTTAAGTCCTTCTCTCATTACATTCTATTGTTTCTAACTCTCATAATTAAGACTTTCTCTACATCTCAGCTCTTGTTTAGTCCCAACAGTTGTTTAGTCCTAACAGATTCGGGAAGGTTGACTGTATATGTATGCACTGAGTGAATATAACCATAACTTTATCCCTTTCTGTCCTGTTTAGATCAAGGATTATGATTACTATGGCAACTATGGGCTTGATGCTCACCAGGATTATAACTATAAGCAGAGGCTGGAAGATGACTACACCTTTGACCACCCTAAACACCATGATGTGGTAAGCACTAAACCCTTTTATCATTGTTAACACTCGGTATATAAAGCCTTACAACTGATGATTCTAAGCACAATGTTAGGGGGTAATGTTATTTCCAACAATTATTTCCTGCCTGGTACGAACTCACAAATGCACCTTGTATTGCATAATTTCTGAAAGGTGAGAAGGTGACTTGTACAAAATTGCTAAGGTACCTTGCTTAGATATGAAGGCAAAAAAGTTACTTTTTTACTTGCAAACTCTCATATTTTCCCCTTTAAATGGACTTAGCACATTAATAAACTTCAACACCATGGTGGGACAATACAGTGGTTTATATTTTTGAGTGCTTAGTACTCTCAGAACATAATGACCTCTATCATCTACCTGAATTTTCTGTTTGTAGATCCGTAAGGAGTGCCTAGCTGCCCGCAACGGTGTCGCTGTCTTCAATATGTCATATTTTGGCCAGTTCTATCTCACTGGACCCGACTCGCAAACTGCAGCTGATTGGATATTTACGAATAACGTCAACAAACCAGTCGGTAGGTGCAAAATATTATTCTTTAACCTGATTCTGGCAAGGGGTGGAGGATGCTATAGATTCATAAGAGTGCTTAGCTGCCCTTAACTGTTTCGCTGTCTTCAGTTTGTGTTATTTGGGCAAGTTCTATCTCACTGGACCTGACTCACAAACTGCAGCCGATTGGATATTTACGAATAACGTCAACAAACCAGTCGGTAGGTGCAAAATATTATTCTTTAACCTGATTCTGGCAAGGGGTAGGGAGTGTTACAGATTCACAAGGGTGCTTAAGTGCCTGTAACGGTGCTGCTGTCTTCAATATGTCATATTTTGGCCAGTTCTATCTCACTGGACCCGACTCACATACTGCAGCTGATTGGATATTTACAAACAATGCCAACAAACCAGTTGGTAGGCGCAGGCAATTTTTCTTTGACAATAATTTTGAGTCATAAAGACATTTTATTTGGATACAAATTAGTTGTTATTAATCATATCCCATTATTTTGTAACGCACCAGGAGGATGGTTCAGTGAATCAGTGAAAAAGTGTTTTTTTACCTTTTATCTACCTGTAAAATGCTTTGGGCGCTTGTATCATTATTACCGCAGCTGCCACTCTCTGACACACAACCATTTTTCTTTCCCTCGTGTGGCCACTAATATTTTATTGTATTTTAGTATAGAACGTCACTCAGATTGCCTTTACATTGCAGTGTATATTTTTTTCTGTTTTTTTTATTCAACAGTCTATTCAAGTTATTTGAATTATTTAGGTTTTTCAACATTTTATAATAAAAATAAGATGACACTATTTCAGTAATCAAATTTCTTTTCCTTCATATTTTTAGTTTCAACCGTCTACACCTGTGTGTGCGACAAGACCGTAGGCACCAAGATATGTTATTTCATCAATATTTCATGATTAAATGACAAATTTTCAGTTATCAAATTTATGTTACTCCCATTTTTAGTTTCAACCGTATCCATCTGTGTGTGCAACAAGACTAGATGCGTCAAAGATTATTTTATTTCATTGGTATTTCATAATGAAATGACATATTTTCAGTCATTAGCTCTCTTTCCCTTCATTTGTAGGTTCAACAGTCTACACCTGCATGTGCAACAAGTCTGATGGCACCAAAGATTATTTAATTTTTAAATTTTTCATAATAAACTGACAGATTTTCAGTCATTAACTGTCTTTTTCCTCATTTGTTGGTTCAACAGTCTACACCTGTTTGTGTAACAAGTCTGGACTCTGGAGGCACCAAAATTATGTTAATTATGTTAATTCATCAGTATTTCATGATAAAATGACAGATTTTCGGTTATCAAATTCCTTTCCCTTCATATTTGTAGGTTCAACCGTCTACACCTGCATGTGCAACAAGTCTGGAGGCACGGAAGGTGACCTCACAGTCAGCATCGTCGACCCCATGTCAGTCTCCAGCCCTCTCGCTCCTAACTTTGATGGCAGGGGCTTCTACGTGGCCGCAGGAGGGGGCGTGGCCGAGCATGTCAAGTCTCACATGCTGACAGCTATCCAGGATCAGCGATTGGACTGTCAGATCGTTGATGTCACAAATGAGATGGGCGTCATTAGCGTTCAAGGACCGAAAAGGTGAGAAGTTGACTTCAGTTATTAATGTGTAGGACGACTCTTTTGCTGGGGTTTTATTTTTCTAATTTCGGGAACATCAATATGATTATTTCCCATTCTAATGCTCATATAGTTTCACTTTGGTGGCCACTTTAGACAGGTTTTACTGTATGTAGAGTTGCCTGGGAGGTGTTTCATCAAGATTTGTTGCAGAGACAGCGCTGACAGCACTGACAAATTCCTTGATTGTTTTGTTTTTTATTGTTTCACATTCCACAAATAAACAATATTGATCTTGAACTCATCAAATTAAACATAGTGACAAAAATAACAATTAGTGTTTGACAAAGAAATGCAATCACGTGAAATATGAGGAACCTATTTAGAAGCATAGCTTGTGATTGGATGAAAAGCACTATCGCTGACAGTTGCTATGGGAACTGTCGGAAAATGACTCCTTGTCGCTGCGACAAATCTTTGTGAAACACCCCCCTGATGTCAACCGAAATCTTATCAAATACAGTCAAACCTTTTTTCTAATGAGGTCCTTGGGACCAGAGAAATATCTTTACATAGAAACCTTGTTATATCAGGGCCAAAATACAATAAAATATAAAGAGATGGGACCAGAAAAACTACCTTGTTATAACGAGATCTTTTTATATCAGTTACCTTTATAACAAGGTTTGACTGTACTCTCATTCATCTCACCTTCGTAGGCGAGCTGGGATAGGAGCTCCACGTACCAAATTGTTTGAAATCCGGCTATTTAGAGTTGCCCAACATCAATCGAAATCTTATCAAATACTTTCATTTTCTCTTTTTAAAGTCGTGAGGTGCTCCAAGCACTGGCAACCGACACAGACTTCAGCAACGAGGCCTTCCCATTCTCCACGCATAAACTAATGACGATAGCCGGTCATGAGGTGAGGGGTATCAGCCTCACCTTTGTAGGGGTGCTCGGATGGGAGCTCCACGTACCCAATTGTTTGAAATCCAGCTATCTAGAGTTGCCTAACATCAAACAAAATCGATTGAATACTCTCATTTTCTGTTTTTAAAGTCGCAAGGTGCTCCCAGCCCTAGCGGCCGACACCGACTTCAGCAACGAGGCATTCCCATTCTCCACGCACAAACTAATGACGATAGCAGGGCACGAGGTGAGGGGTATTCGTCTCACCTTCGTCGGGGAGCTAGGATGGGAGATCCACATACCCAATTGTTTTAAATCCAGCTATTTAGAGCGGCCCAACATCAAACAAAATCTCATCAAATACTCACAATTTCTCTTTTTAGTCGTGAGGTGCTCCAAGCGTTGGCGACCGACACAGACTTCAGCAACGAGGCCTTCCCATTCTCCACGCACAAACTAATGACGATAGCCGGGCACGAGGTGAGGGGTATTCGCCTCACCTTCGTCGGGGAGTTAGGATGGGAGCTTCACGTACCCAATGCAGCCGCTGTCGACGTCTACCAAGCCGTTATGCAGGAGGGCGCCAAACATGGAATCTCCAACGGTGGCTACAGAGCCTTGGATTCTCTCAGTTTAGAAAAAGGTGAGAATTTTTATTCATTAGGAATGCCAGTTTTCATATAAAAGCCTGAATTTAGGCCCCTGCACTTTGTTTTTTCTGACCGTAGTTTTACTATTTTTATGTACAAAAATTGCCTTATTGATGATTTTCAGTCCATCTGATCATCTTTAATGGACATCCCTGATCCATACTCCACACAAAAACAATACGTTTCACAAACCAACAACATATCTTACACAACAATGCCCATCAAGAAAAAAATGACCAGATGACAAGAGGCCATCAAGCAATGAAGAGAGATAGAGTGAGATTTGATAAAAGGCAGGAGCTTATGATGCACCTGTTAAAATGGAATAATCTACAAATTTATATTGAATAGGGGCAATCCATTTTATTGGAGGGGAGCTCCAAATCAGACTCTTGAATACCACCACCATGCCTTTCAATTTCCTACAGGTTACAGGCATTGGCATGGGGACTTGCGCTCCGATGACACCCCTCTGGAAAGTGGACTTGGTTTTACATGCAAGCTGAAGACGGACACTCCATTCTTGGGTAGGGAGGCTCTAGAGAAACAAAAGGCTGAGGGACTCAAGAGGAAAATTGCATGCTTCACAACTGATCCGTAAGTTGAATTGTTTGTTGATATTAAGGGGGCATTTTTTATAAACCTTTTGGTAAAATGTTCGAAACATTAAAAATGTACCAAATTTGCTAACATTAAAAGGACATAATTCATATACAGTCAAACCTCGATATAAAGAGCACTGATATAACGAGCTCTCGGTATAACAAGGTAATTATCCTGGTCCCGTCACTTTGTATTTTATTGTATTTTGGCCCTGATATAACAGGACAAACTTATTCTAAAATTACCACATCTTAAGACAAAAGTGACACTTGGTGACTGCGCCTTCAGCTGTGCTGCTCCAAAACTTTGTAACAAATTGCCAATAGAAATAAGATCATCTCCATCTCTAGTTGTTTTTAAAAGCTTGTTGAAAACTCATTTATTTTTTGAAGCTTTCAAATAATATCTTGTAACTTATGCATTATTTTAGTAACAATATCCACAGATATTTTCAATAATATCTTGTAACTTATGCATTATTTTAGTAACAATATCCACAGACCCTAACATCACAGCGCAGTAGAGTATATCCATATAGTATCTGCGCTATATAAATTATCTAATTATTATTATTATTATTATTATATAGAGGTAATTTCTCTGGTCCCAACGACCTTGTTATAACGAGGTTAGACTGTATCTCAAGATGTGTGATACATTATGTTATACATTGTGTTATTTTGAAATGCCATTGAATATGCAGTAGCAAGTACTGACAGTTTTGTCCACTTCTATAGAAGTTTATGCTTGACCAAAATTGTTTACATAATATGTTAAAATGACTGATATGTCAGGTTATGAGAAAAAGGTAAAAAATATTTTCTTATGTTTCATATATTGAAATCAGTCTTATGTTTCCTATATTGAAATCAGAAATATGTACTGTAATTTTAGTTAACCGGATACTTAAAATGAAATTCTTGCTGATCGAAGACACTTTCTGTCTCCAAGAGACTGACAGCATGGACAATATGAAAGGTTCACTCAAAACCATTTGATCAAATTTGTAAAGTTGTCTCTTCCACACAACAATGAAATAATTTGTAAATATATTTGATTTTTGTTCGTAGAACACTAGCTCTACTGGGAAATGAAGTCGTCTGGCGCAACGGAGAGGTTGTCGGCTATCTTCGTCGAGCAGATCACGCCTTCGCAATCGACAAGGGTATCGGGTACGGCTATATAACGAGGTCAGACGGTGGCAAGGTCACAAATGCGTACTTGAAGGATGGCGAATACAGCATCGAGCGAACGGGGGAGGTTTTCCCCGCACAGATTCACCTGAAGACACCGTTTGACCCAAGCAATGAGAGAGTGAAAGGCATTTATTAACTCATACAGTGTACCATCAAAGCCTTCCAATGAATTACATCATAGTTGCCCATTTGGAGAGCAGTACAATGTTGATTTAACATTTGAACCCAAGCAATAACAGATTATACTGTGTCGAATCAACATGTCCAATTGAGATTCGAGTGCATAGAGTTGTTTCAGATGACACCGCTGTTAGCCATTTTGTGAGCAGTACAATGATAACATAGTGTTTGTCCCAAGCACCAACAGAGTAAAAGGCATCTATCTGTTAACTCATGATGTATCACATCAATACGCGCCAACATTTTCGTGTATCTTATCAGATGATGTCATAGTTGACAATTCGGAGAGCAGGACAATGATAACGCAACGGTTGACCCAAGCAACAAGTGAATAGCATATATCAACCCCTGGTGTTTCGTAAATCGTGATATGTTATTTAACATGGCATATTGTTTGCGGCAAGAATTGATGATGTGCATATCAACTTTTGTGATATCATCGCATCATCAATCATATCATTGAGGAGGTACTGTCATCTTTTGGTCCGTCTCTCACCTTTAATTTAAAACCCATCCATTGGGTTAAATTCTTTCAGCAAGAAGTTCATCCACATTGTGCTGCACTTGACCCAGGTGCTGTGGATGGGTACTGGCAGGAATCTGTTATTTTCAAATGAAATTGTGTCTACTTGGCGGCTATGCTAGGTTTTGGTAATGATAACTGTAATTGTGATGAACAGTTGAGTATATCCGTATAGAAAGTACGCAATATGAATCAACAAATTGTTTATTTTATTATCAAATATATATGTTGTAAATTACCTTGCAGAGTAAGATCAAATATATATTCACGAACTTCCATATTTTGATATGACTCTACGATTGTGTGTGATGTACTATTCAATTAATCATGTTCAGACCAGTATTATATGAAAATCGTAAATCAGTTCAATATACAGTCAAACCTGTCTACAGAGGCCACCCCAAGGGAAACAGAAAAAGTGGCCACTGTCGAAAGGTGGCCTCTACAGACATGTTCTATAACATGCATTTTCACCTGGAGGGAATCAATTTAAGTGGCCACTATAGACAGGTGATCACTATAGACAGTGGCCACTATAGACAGGTTTGACTGTACATATACAATCAACTCTGCCTATAAAGTCAAACTTGCGTAAGTCAAATTATTGCCTTAGTCAACGGGGCCTTTGTGGAACAAATTATATAAAACATGTGTTATGTGCCTCTTCTAAGTCAATTTTTTAAATAATGATAATAATTGACAGCATTTGTAACGTGGTTATCACAAATTACTTTTGATGTCCAAAGAATTCAATGTAGGCAGAGTTACCTATATACAATTTCACTATGACTTTTTTGGGGGGTTACCATCGTAAATGTTCTGCTTGTGTTTTTTTTTTTCATTTAATCATGTGTAATCTTTTTACCAGATACTCTAGGGAATAGGTAGGAATAAGTTGGAGATTTTCCACCTTTTTTCATTAAATTGTATTCTTCTCAGCAGGATGGATGGCAAACAAAATTTGAATATAGAATTAAATAAGGAAGAAATATCAAAAACACATAATTTATTGTTGGAGAAAAGATAAATGAACCCTTTATGTTTGAGCTTGATTTGGGAGATTTTTTTTCCTTCTGTTTTGTTCTTCCAGCTTTTAACAAGTATGTGAGGGATGTAAATATTGAGGAATATGCACAAGGATGTCTCTTTTCACCATTTACTTTTGATCATTATGTTTTTTGTAAAAGAAGTAAATATTTGATTCAATTAGAAAATTGAAATATCTTCTTATTCCATATGTAGTGGCTTTGCTCAGATTTCAGCCTTATTGCGACTGTATTGATTTCATTTTCGGGGGGGTTAGTTGTCATTTTGTTGGTTGTTTATTTTTCTTGTACATTTTGAGTCCAATTTTAAATCATGATATGATTAATAAGTATGAAAATGAGATGATAAAACTTTGAAAAATATTTTGAAATACCTATCGATGAATGAAATTTTATACAAGTTAAATGTTGCATTTATTCATAATGGTATTGATGGTAATATCTAATATTTGTATTGTACTTACTACAATGTTTCGTAAAGAGAAGGAAAGATAAAAGACTAAGAATATGTGTAAATCAAATACATTCTACAAATGAAAGCAATACTACAAACGTAGTTGCGTGCTATATTTTGAACCTGTTAGTCACAATAGGACAACAATACTAGGAGTCCAGTATGCATACCTCAGTTGTTGCTATGTCGGAATAGTATCGGGCAAGCTTTGGGGTTGTCAAGAACAACCTTTGTGTGCAGAATACGCATAAAATTTGCATCTACATGTATTAGTAAACCCGCCTATTGCACCTTTTTTTAGCAACACCTCCATAGAATTGTAATTAATATGGTTGGTGAAAGCAAAAAAAAGTACCAAGGTATCAAACAGTATCAAACTGTAAAAGGATACAAATTACTGCCATTTTATATTGATACCAGCTTTCCATTTGCTAAGGAAAACATACAGTGAAGATGTGTATGATATTCTGTTCATATTTTGTGGACATCATAGCCTATGTCTTTTATGTTGACTTTGTCTGAGTGTGCGATGAGTTGGCACAGCGATCACAATCTGGTTTTGAGGGAATGTGATGTCAACAATGAAATATCCACAGACAAAATCTTTTGATAGTATGAATCTGTCAAACTCAACTCGAAAACCTTAAATCACGGTAAAAGATTTTGCTTAAATGTTTGCAATTTAATCATCTTACTGTTCTCCATTTACTGAGAGCACATTTACCTTGAATTTACTTTGAAGGCCACATCTATATTTTGCCACTTTTGGATAAGGTCTATGGTAAACACTAAATGTATTATGGTGTTAGATGGCCCATTTATAATCTATATTGGATATTTTTTTTCTAGTGGTTTAAGTAATGTGGGGGCATCCACTGCTTATCCTCGGTGACATTCACAGCATTAATTCCATGGTTTTGTTCCTCTTTAATAATGAACGATATAAGTTAAGAACGTGGTAATCTGGTATAAAGCATGTGGCGTGACTTTGTGTACTAACTTTTGTCTGCTGTAAAAGGTTTACATTTATATTTTACAATTACTGTACAGAAATCTGAATCATGTTCTGGTTGAATAATATTTTGGAAATTCCTGAATTCTTTCCAATACTGTTGTAATCTTTTTGTTGTAACCAAATGGAATAAAATTCTTGTTGGTTTGTATAATCTTTCATCCAATGTGTATTATGTGATTTTTTTTCTCAAAAGTTTACAAACATTAGTTAATCATGATGCTTATTCGGTTTTCATGATTAATCCCTAAAGTGCTGAATAATTGTTATGATTTAGTCAATTACACACACAAAAAAAAAGGTAAGGGGGGGGGGGTCAATCAACCATCCCCTTCCCCACCAGGTTTTGCTCAATATACTTTTTACCTTCTTATACATGTATCATCTAATTTATTATATGAGGTCTTTTTTTTTACAGAATTCCCACTATATGCAAACAGTCACTTCAATTGTGATGCATGTGTCATTTCTGTTCACTATCTTTGGTCTCATTTCCTGTTTCAAATTTAGTCAGTGTTCAATTGTAAAAGGTGTCACTAGTCCAGTTTAGGACTCTGTGTTTTTATAGCCGCCACCTCTGCAATCGAGG